>DWGJ01001061.1:0-22487 GCA_018246895.1 Aspitha aspitha aspitha
ATATTTGGCACTCGCTGCTTTCTGCCTACCCCGCAAGGGACCTGGCGTGACGATATGTATGTATGTATGTATGTAGAGAACCGGTTACACTGCAAGAGAAGCACGAAGTTACGATGGGTAAAGCCAACTTAGCTCCTTATCCTTGCCACTTAGTAACGTTGCCACGCTGTAACGATTAACTAAACTAACAATTAACTAAATATTAAGCGATAAATACAGTGACCAACGTTAATGAATTTGTCTGCAAAAATAGTACCGATATTTGTATGTTTTCATTTAATACTCGTATTTCTATTTGTCAGCATATGGGACAGCTCGTCATTGTGATTCAATACATTATGAAGTGTTTTCTCTAGCAATAGAAAATATTTATTTGGACTTACAGCGACGAGGACAATGAATGTTGTGAGAATACTAAAAGTTTTCATTAAATAATTTTGCATTGATACCTGTTAGATAATTTGTCTGTTGTTGACTGGTTTCAACAAAGAGACTACTGATCATAGATATATTTTACATAACACGAGATTACCTTAACATCAGTTACAGGAGGGGAGAGTGGATTGTTTCTCGTGCTCATCCATTTTCCAACTCTTGGTGCCAGGAAATGTTGTGCCTCTTTGAGTTGGTCAAAATTAGTTAAACTAAGCCACGTGATGTTTGACTGCAGCGAAGTCAATTTGGAAGCTAGAATTGAGGCGTCCATACTTGTGAGGATGTAATGCTATAAACAAAGCGATTGCTTTAGGGCGGTTCTATGTTCATTAAATATGTAATGATTTAACCTTATTGATTTGATATTGAAGTACAAATATAAGGAAAAAGCAATCAAAGTTATCTCTCCTTTGAATCAAGTATTTTGTGGCGGAATGAATGACATTATCAAAATCGGAATACATCATCAATTACATATCTATACTATATGCCTTCCGAACTGTTCATTTCGTATTTTTTGTTATACAATCAGTAGACTGGTGATTTTATTAATTTATGTCTTTGCTAAAACAACAGTTAAACCATATGTGCATATATATTTGCTAAAACAAC
The DNA here is from genome assembly GCA_018246895.1 of Aspitha aspitha aspitha. Lineage (NCBI taxonomy): Eukaryota > Metazoa > Arthropoda > Insecta > Lepidoptera > Hesperiidae > Aspitha > Aspitha aspitha. The sequence continues at coordinate 1,048 of DWGJ01001061.1, forward strand.
AGTTAAACCAGTTGTGTTTTGATACATGTGAGGTAGTTGAATACAGAAAGACTAAACGAATTACAACGTAATTCTCCCAGGTAAAAATTTGTCTTACGTAAGGCTTTTCTTCCATACTGCCGTATTAGAATGTTTGGCTCCGTATACAGAAGTTATTTAGTTTAGTTGATTACCTGGTAATAGTTGACCATATTTAGCGTTTCTGCTTCGTCCATGTACTTCATTATATTGCCTACGTGACAATCTAACAAGATGCGACTTTCTTGGTTTTTCTCAAGCTCCTTGAAAATCTGAAATTCCAAATGACATGAAGCGCTTATAAGAGTTAAAAAATTTTTTTTTTAGAGTTTGTGCCCAATTTAATAATTAATTTGATTAATGAATTTAACTATATATAAGATAGTAGTATAATAAAGGCCATATGGCCTTCGTATGTATAATATTGTGTAGCATGGTCATTTTTTTTGCACCTTATTATTATCTTCGTCAGGATTTAGTCTTCGAACAGTAATGTTGTGTTTATTGGAGTGTTCGGCGAGAATCTTTTGGACTCGTAGTAATCCTGAAATAAGAAATCCAGTTTTTAGAAACTGTTGCTGTTACCTTATTAACTACAAAATTAACTTTTAAAACGGAACTAATATACGACAACTTACATTCAATTGAAAATTGACATTAATGTAGGTCGAAATAAGTGAAAAAGTTACCAAAATCGTCTTCGTACAATACTGCGAAATTCTCCCATTTGTAATAGCTTAGAAGCTTAGCGGTCGCGATCGAAAGCTCTTCGGCTGCCGGATAAAAATTGATAGAAATTTTCCTGAAAGTAATGTCAGATGTAGATTTTTCCTCATCGGGATTAGGTTGCTCATTTTGAGGAGTACCGTCGTCATCATCGGGGTCCAGAGGTTGCCATGTTGCCTGAATGTGCGGAATGTTAGCTAGTGCGCATTGGTCTCGAATGGCACCGTCCGATATCGGGTTTTGGGGACCGAATAGTGCTATTGGCGTCATCTCTGTGTTAGAACACACTAAAATACAATAATTAAATTTTCCATTAATTTACATAAAATGCTCACGTTATTTATGCATGACATCAGTAAGTAAATACAGAATATGTAAACAAAATAGTTCCTACTTCCGTGATACGCAATTGAAAGAAAAATATATAAATCACTGAACATTTATATTCGTTAGCATTTTAGATAGTCTTTTGAATTTGAATCACTTTTATAACGTTATACACGTCGTAGATACATTAATAACCCAACTAATATCTAACTATAATCTAAATATCGACGTTCTATATAGTTGTGAAAAACTTACTCTCTTTCCACACAGAATAGCTGTCAGATCTGATGGGATTTAGTATAATGGGGTCCAAACGTAAATCACGTACTGTAAAAAAAAGTAACGCTTTACCAAGTTTACCAAGTGTTTGTTGCTTTGATTGGTGAGTATACATTAAAAGCTTTTTTAAATTAATTTGGGTCCATTTCAATCGTCGTTTGGGTAAAGCAAACACAAAGAAAATGAAAATACTTCATTTGGTCACCTCGTTTAACCTCGGAATGATACTCCTCCGATTCAACCGTAGGATCTGGTTGCGGGTCAACTAGATGAGCATGCCGCATGCTTTCATTGAATGCGAGGCGAAACGTGACAGCTCCAGGCTCGAATATGCCAGCTGGAAGGGTGTAATATATGAAATGAACGTTAAAGCGTAAGTCCTTGTAATCTACTCATCATAAGTCAAAAATAATAATAACAGGTACGACCGAACTTTAAAATACTAATGATACATTGTTTCAAAAACCACTTTAAGCATATATATGTATATGACCAGTTCATCATATTGATTGAAAAATTGAGCCCGTACATAAACCACGTTAGAGCCATTAAACAAAAGAGAAACAGGAGAAATCCTACTACCAGTTTTACACTGAAATGCTTACCCTCTGACAATTAGTATTTCATCAAATAACAATTTTTAGCTTCACACGCGATCAATGAATCTATCTATCTACGTATAATAAAATGGACTCACCGATTGGATATGAAATGAGATCGAATTCGGTTTCCATGAACTGCGATGAACATTTGATAGCAACGAGATAAATAAACAGCAAACACAACCATATTTTCGACTTCATATTAAAAGGCTTAGCTCATTTATATTGTTTATTCTATAAAATAATCGCCGGTATTGTCCAATTTCATTAGTGTATTAAATGTCCCTGCCCGATGTTGTTGGTTAAAAAAGTTTTTTCGAAGGTTCGGCTTGAATAATTGGGTTTGGAATATCACAACTTTTCTCAATAACTGAAGACTTCAGCTTCTTACTAAACTCAAAGTCACGTCACAAATATCAACAGTAACGCAACTGAATACCAATGAAACGGAAACGTGAATTGCCGACAATCATGACGAATATCGTCGCCTGCCGTGGACGCCGTTTTAAGCGATGTGACCTAAAATTGTTTTCCAAAAATACACCAGACAGACGGTGTGGATGCGGCCGTCGCGTCGCTTGGCCGTCTAAACATTATTAACATTTCCAAAGGATCAAAATGACGTTAGTCAAAATATTTTTATTACTAATAGTAATTAGCACGCCAGATACGGAAGCCGCTCGTAGAACACGTTTTCCCATTGGTGAGTGTTATTTCAAGACTACTTTATCATACTATGTATCATCTTTTTTCGAAGACGTTTGATGTAAAGTTTGCCGCATTTTAGGAGGGCTTTTTAACACGGAAACTCTGCCAAGTTCGAAGGAAGCTTTCGAGAAAATCGTGAAAATAGGCACAGAGAAAGCGTATTATGGACGGACGATAAACTTAAAAGTCGTCGACAGTTATTCTACTGCTTTAGAATGTGAGTAAAAACTTAACTTTGAAGAAGATACATTAACACGTTTTTATAGTGTGGTAAGTCTTGATGTCATAAATTAAACGTTTGCTATTATGGATTTTCCAGTATGCCCGTTTACATCAGATAACAAAGGCATAGTGGCATTGATAGATGCTAGACCAACCAATGGAATTTGCGACACGACTTGTTTGTTGTGTAACAAACTTAATGTAAGTTTTTTAAGACATACATACTTGTACACAATACAAATTTAAGAGTAGTAAGTTGATATGCATGTAACTATATCTGTTAAATTAATTTATGGAAGCTAAAGGTATTAGTGATCATTAGGGCGCTACCTTTTTGAGATTGGATATGGGTGTCCGTAAGGTCTTCATGCCCCATGAACATGAAAACAAAATGTTAATGCAAATAATTTGAAGGTCTTTCTTTATATCTACGTAGGTATATAAAAAAAACTACTGATTATATCGGTTCAGATGGTGGTAATCTATGAGAAACAAACAATGTTATCTAAAGGTATTATTACCTTTTTAATCAGTTGTAATTTACATTTTTCAATATTTTACGTCAATGTATTGTTTTATAATTAGGTATTGTTATTCCGATTATTTGTTTAATTATTTAGTCTTTTTTCTATGCTAGCTTAAAAAGGCGAAGTTGCACTGAAATAGAAGGCAAGGAAAAAAATTCTCCCAAGCAAAATTTGGAGAGAATTGAAAATTTTGTAAAAGGGTCAGGGATGTGTTACACCTAAAACTTACAGTAACCGATATTCTAACAAATATTTATGATAGCTTTAATTCTTTAATGACATTCTAATATTGACTCAAGTACGTAACTACCGCTCTTAGTTTTACGTTTGTTGTTGTAGATTTCTCATTTATCATTGGGTTGGGAATCGCCGGACACAATTGCAGAAGATACTTTCACATTCTTATACCATCCACCGTCGGAATTAATTTCAAAAGCTTACGCTACCCTTATTAAGGATTTACAATGGGATAAATTTACTTTTCTCTACGAAGATGACGATAGTAAGTAGTTTTAAAGCACGTATTAGTTGTTAAACTATTACCCCAGGTAGTCACAAGACATCTTGTACCTACCAGATATCTGTATCCTCATTTGTCACTAGAAGAATACGTAATTATTTTTTTCTTTTTAGTGCATTAATTTGTTTTGGAATAGTAAGTTTTTGAAGTCGGTTTTTGTTTTGTTAAAATTGTTGCTTATTTTATGGTGTTCATTTGACCATATTTGCAGGTTTTGTACGCCAGCAGGAAATTATAAACTCGTGGCCGTACAAGAAAGAGCGGATAGTGTTCAAACAATTGGACCCCAATGGGGATAACCGAGAGACGTTTAAATACATACTCAAAGTAGTACACATGAGCCATCATGTGCTTGATTGTGACGTTAACAATATACGTAAATATATGCAGGAGATTGTACAAGTTGATAACTCAACTCAATATCAAGTATGTATAGTGAAAATTTTATTCTTATATTATTTTCTATTTATATGAGCAGTGCGTCGATTGTAATTACATAATACTCGTATAACTAGAATTAATATCCAACTACATTTTTAAACTTAAAGTCAAATAAAAATCTAGAAAATGGTGCAGCGCCCTTAAAAATAAAACTCTAGTGGACTTTGATCTGACTTTGTTACTTGAATCTTTGTTCCTTGTGTATATAAAATAATATAAACGTATATTTATATTATTTTGTTATCAATTTCTGCGATAAACAATTTATATTTCTTTTGTTTGTAGAGCTTCATACTGACTGCTCTCGACGCATACTCGGTGACCCTCGACGGTGATCTGATGGCCAATGTTTCCACGTTGCACCTGACCACCCCCAATGAGGATCGGTGGAAGGATTTGGATATGAACACCGTGGACACACGAGTAAATAACTTATGATTTTTTACGGCTTTTTGTGAATTTATTGACTTTAACATTGCGGTCGTATTTTTAAACGTATCACAGCAATTGCCGGCATTCATTATTACCAGACATAGCAATATCAATGGCAAAAAAGTTTATGATATCGATTTTATTGTTATGATTAACTTACATATTGCTGCAGCAATTCTGTAAACTTTCAGCAACTTTTGTATCTTTCTTTGTATCTTTTAATAAACGTTTTTTCACTATTCATTTTAATATTCTGTGTGATTGTCTGTTTGGTGTACAACCAAATTACAATAAAAGTGCTTCTTTACTGGGAGATTGAAGTTTATACTCGTAATTTATATTACGTATCTTTATAATTTCCTAAAAAGGGCATATTAAAATAAACTTCACCGTCCTTTATATATATGTACTATGTAACTTCCGTCTCCTAATTTAAAATTTACAATATTTACTCAAAGATTCGAGAATAAAGTTTCCAAAGTGGAGCAAAAGCGAAAAGTTTTTACCACGGAGACTTCGTTAAAATGGCTAACAAATCAACTTTTTCTCACTTGTGCCAGTCATGGGTAAAACGTTGAGGATAAGGGCGGAATTATTATATAACATTTTTTTTCTTTATTACAATAAAGTTACATAAAGAAAAAGAATTACGTACGTTTATTCCAATAAATTACATTGCGAATGAAATAGACTATGTAAAGATAAGAAAAATATTTAGATTACATACTTTTACATAAATTAATAGGATATCATATACATGGTTTAAATAAATATAACGACACAGATACATTTTGAGTATAATTGCATATCACGTTTCTCATCTGAGTGTGAAAATGTAGTCATGGTTCGATATAATGTGTAGAAACTTAATTTCCATTTCGTTTCATAGTTGGAGACTGCATTGACCGCTGATGCTCTGAACCATCTGGAGAAAGCGATCAGAGGTCTTATAGATAAAGGAAAGCACAGGCAGGTTGATGAGGGGGACGAGGACGAGACTTACATACCGAGGCCCGAGCTCTTACAACTGTCAGCTAAGGATTTACCAGGATTATGCTTCCAAAAAACAAAAGTGGATTACGAACTAGCCGCGTGGTCGCTGGGCAATGTGTTGCGAGAGACTTTGTTAGAAGTAATTTTCATTTTTTGTTTTGGTTTTAATGTATACCCGTACAGTCATATACATATATACCTACATACGTAAATGCACACACATTTTGAACACAGATTTTACATTGATAACATTGAACAACTGTTAACAAATAGTAGATTGATTTATTTTGCATGTGAAGATTAGTTAAATGGTTCATAATTAATAAATGTACCTACATATTTTCATTACATTTCAGACAACTGCTAAAGGTTTCACGGGACATATCGAATTTGACAAAAATGGTAAGAGAACAAACTTCAGACTCCATTATTCTAAACTAAGTAATGAAAGCAAGTTCATTCATGTCGGTTACTGGGATTCCAAGAAAGATATGTTTAAAAACGAACGGGCCGTCATAGACAGATCTTCGGCACGGAATCCAAAATCGGCTATAAGGGTAAGCGTTTATCAATTATTAGTTTTTAAGCGGTTTTTCCAATAATCATCATGTTATGTTTGAAATGTATATATTTTGTGTTTAACAGGTTGTATCAATGAAAGGGCTCCCTTATTTCGATATAAATACCTTCAATGGAACTACCCAATATAGAGGTTATGCTGTAGATCTAATCGATGCTATTTTTACACACATAAGAGAAGTACAAAACCAAGAATTGAGATATGAATTCTATCGAGTAAGCGGAGACAAATATGGGAATCCTATAGACGGAACCAAGAAATGGGACGGAATGATTGGCGAGCTTCTTGAACACGTAATATAGAGCAATTTAATTTTTATTAGCAAATTATCCCAATTTCTTTTAGCATCTTAATCTATTTAAATAATTTCCTCAAAGGGTAAGGCTGAACCCACCTGGATAAATCCATTATACAAAGAACAACGTAACTTCTATTGTATTACCGTGCAACTGGATCAACCTGGCTCTATTTGGCTGTATTTCTCCAATTAAAAATTAACTTCCGTTTTATGGTGATCATTTTCATTTCTTTTACTGGATCTTAAACATATGTACTTTGATGACGAGATATTCCATCGGAGATATTTGATGAGCAATAAACGATATGAACGTCTCTTGCAGAACGCAGAGTTAGCAATCTGTGACCTAACGATAACTTCAGAACGCAACGCAGTCGTTGATTTTTCGACACCATTCATGTCTCTTGGGATCAGTATATTGATGAAAGAACCGTCCCCTATACCGCCCGATAAGTTTTCATTTATACAACCTCTGTCTTTAGATGTGTGGTTATATTTAGCTACTGCGTATATTACAGTTTCCTTTGTAATACTTATATGCGCGAGGTAATTTAGATCATTACTTTGTTGTTTATCATTTATTGATAAAAATAAATATCGGCTAACTATAATTTATGTTAATTATAGAATGAGTCAAGCTGATTGGGTGAATCCTCATCCATGTAATCAAAATCCGGAAAATTTGCAAAATATTTGGAGTCTCTATAATTGCATGTGGTTAACAATGGGAGCGATTATGACACAAGGTTGTGATATTTTACCTCGGTAAGTAACAACATACTAATATGAGTCGTGTGCAATATTAAAATTAAATAAGTACTGTATTCATGTTATATTTGTATGGGGTATAATAAATAATATCTGTATTTGTATCTAATACTTATTAAAGGTGTCAAGTATTGAATACGAGGGTGTACCATTGTTATTAGAAAAAACGAAACGAAATATCCACAGATTAAACACTACAGATTTGTGAATGTGAATATGGCACATGAAAGTATTTTAAAATATGCCCTGTGGTGTCCTATCGCTGTCACATACTCGTAGATGTTCTTATCTTACTATTATTCGGTGGTACTCCTCTTATATTGCGATTTTTTTAGTATTACCGATCGATATTACGCAATACCTTTAGTTGAAATATAGACCAATTTCATTTTAAAATTCCAGAGCTGCCGGCTCGCGCTGGGTGACGGGAATGTGGTGGTTTTTCGCTCTCATTATCACCGCTTCGTACACAGCTAATATGTCAACTTTTCTCAGTAATAGTCGTCGTAGTAACGAAATTAGTGATGTTAAAGCCTTATCGGAACAAAACGAAGTATCCTACGGAGTTGTGTACAATGCGTCTACTTATAAATTTTTCGAGGTAATATGGTATTACTGTTTTACCTATTTGTATTACTATTGGACCGGTCTAGCAAGTTAAAAGTAATAGCAAATTGTTTTTCGACATACAAGATTTGTATTGCAATTTTTTTTCAGTTTTTCTCTATTGTTCTACTTTGGTGACGAATTTCCTCTCATGTTGAGAAGGTTTATAGGCTGGTAAAGTTTTAGTATATTCGTCAAATTCGGGTTAGCAGACGATATCGCTATAATATGGTATTTTGATATATACAGATTGTGCTTAATTGATGTTGTAATTTTCAGTCGTCGAACGATTCTGTTTACCAAAAAATTTGGAATGTTATGAAAGCAACCAAGCCCCCTGTATTCATGCGAGACAACATTGAAGGAAGGAACCGAGTGTTACGGAGTAAGCAAGGAAATTTTGCTTTTTTTATGGAATCCACTGCCATTGAATACTTTACGCAGAGAAACTGTTCCTTAAAAATGGTAGGCTCTACACTGGACTCTAAGGATTACGGTATAGCGATGCCCAAGAGTAAGTAAATATTGTCGTTATTATAAGTTTTTAATATCATATGAATGGAATTCTTATCCTATGAATCACATTTAACCGATAAGTTCACATCCATCTAGGAGAGAGCGATTAATGAGCAACTTTATATACGATTTTAACATCTAACACCGAACTTTGTCGGTAGCACTCGGTATGTTTTTAGGGTTTTCAAATTTGGCAAGTTACTCAAAACCAAGTTAATTAATCCAAATTATGTAGCATTTCGTTGATAGTGACCGGAATGAAATGCATCTTGCATTCGGACTAAACTAACGATTGAAATTACTTATGAGCATTTCAAATCTGCTAGTTGCTGACGCGTTTCACTATGATCTTCTAGTTTATATAGTTTCTAACATAATGTAAAATCGCATATGAAAAAAAACCTTCTGGAGACGGTTCTTACTTTATCTAATTGAAATAATTTATAATTATTATGCAATTGTTTGTTGCAGATTCTCCACATAAGACACTAATAGATAACGCGATAATAGCTCTACAGGAATCAGGACGACTTCTAGAATTAAAAACAAAATGGTGGGAAAAGGAAGACAATAAAGAAGATTGCAAGGTAATTACTCTAGAAACTGTATGTTTTTATATATAAAAAGCCTGGATATACTATATATTTTCGTTGTCTGCCAATTTGAAACAGTGGAGGAATATATTTTAATACCAATCTTTTTTGCTCATGATTGATCGAAGTTTTATATCTGAATATTTCTCCAATTAGAACACAGAATCAGAAGAAGACGACAGCGGATCTCTACAAATGAAAAATACTAGTGGAATCTTTTTAGTACTTATAGTGGGCGGAGTACTGGGCTTCTTTGTGGCAGTCATCGATTTTCTCTTGCATGCAAGACAAATAAGCGTTAAGGAAAAGGTACGTAAACTGCTCAAGGTACCAGGTAAATACTTTTATGAATAAGTAGATATTAGTGTAATCTCACGGTACATCACTAAGGCATTTTAAGTTTATGTTACCTCCTGAAATAAACATTAAAAAGGTTATGCATTACAACCTTTTTAACTTTAAAACTTTTTCATAAATTAATTATAAGTGAGAAATACCGTACGTTTTTTATTTTTCTTCCTCTTTATACGAGTATTTCAATACCATACAATTTTTCTTCAATTCAGCTTTCTCTTTAAATATAAATAACAAATGTAATAAAAATTTAGTAAAGGTTTGTGTTAAAGGGTAACTAAATGTGCGGAATTTCGAAGAATTTACACTTGCAAAGCGATTTTGTATTGTATGCAAGCTTTAATTGAAAACGTTGTGAAACTTGGCAACTTTCCTGAATTGATAAAAATTGCCGTTGTTATTTCTCACCTAATATGTACCCAACATAAACTCTTTCACATTAAGATTCGAACGCATTTTAAGTTATGAAAATTTTAGAAAGAAGAAAGAAAGAAAATATTTATTAGGCGTCACGTAATTTTAAAACGTGAATGTATAACATCTTTGATCTGATTACTAAATTTTACTTAGTTACTATTGTAGTCAGATTAGAAATACTGAATTCAAATCTTCATACTTGATTTTGATTTGATAGATTTGATACTTGATTTTGATAGACATCTTAAAACCTCTGGCCGTATGAGTTTACACATGCTATCTCTCAACTTGTTATAGATCTATCTGCCCGAATTTCAGAGTTTATAGTTTTTTTATAGCATTATAGCACAAGTGGCCACTGCCGCCCATGGACATCTGTAACCGACTCCTAACAGGGCTGTAGGGAGCTGACTGTTAGTGTAAATTCAGTTAGTATAGGTGTTAATAAGAATTAGTTGGTGAGTATTCTTTAGTAACAGGACTGCAGGAATGGGAACGTTAGTGATATTAGCCCCGTTAGTGTGTGATAGTAGATGCAGCTAGTAACTATTAGTAGTTACCATATCAGGAGTCGGTCACAGATGCATTGCTACTCTTGAGGACTAAGATGGGCGCCTCTGGTATACAAGTGGACCGGCAACCACACCCTTCGGACCGGCTCTACGAAGCCAATGAACAGGTAGTACCTGCTATTATGAAAATACCTGCTGGAAAATATAATGTTAGTCAGTAGGTATAACAAATTAGATTTTTATTCGTAAATACTCAACAGCAATCCTTAATTTCAATTTCCATTTCATTTTCAGAAGAGATTAATTTTCGGGAAATCAAATTAATCTGTTTAAAATGTTCTTTTGATAAGATCATTATATTATTTAGAAAGGAATAATTATCTCTTTAACTTATAATAAACGATTTTAATATAGAGCGAATTGTGTTGTAGTATTATAACATTGATATTTTCGTAAAATAAGTTTTGCAGGAATCTTCCGTCGTTATTCCTTCATTTTCCCCGTGACCTGAATACCTTCTAAAGGTTAGAGACTTTCAGAAAAACATTATGAATGAAGGAGTACCTGCCTTTTGTAAAAGATAAATCCGAAATTTATCTTTTTCTCACTCACTCTTAGCGCATTCATACAAATTGTTATTCTGAATCCAGAACATATTTATGTATATGTATGTAGTTAATAATAATAATTGTCATTTAGTTTTACGCTATATTATAAGAAAATGTTTTAATTACATAGCTGAAGACACAGCAAATCCGAATTAGCAACTGTGGTATACGATTTTAGTTTGATGTTAAGTTAATCGTTAACCAGTTCAATTAATAATTCAACATATAAAATCTCATGAAAATATCTATAACAATTAACGCTTACAACAACAGTAGATAAGCAGGAGATAAAAAAATATTAAACATACTTGTGTTTCTTAAGATTGAGGTAAAAGTATATTTAATTCCATAAGATCAAGATAATAAACTCAAAATCAAAGTAATATCTGGTTTTTGTTTGTATTAGCTAGGTTATGCTCTAGACAGCTCCAATTATATATGTAGTTTTATATCTCACCAACCATACCTATGTTAAAAATAATAAAGTCACTTTAAATTCTTACAATTCTCATTTCTTAATAAATATGAGTTTATAATACCTACAAATATTTTTCTCTAAGGCTTAGTTAAATTAAAGTGACCCTGACTAGGTATATTACCTATTTGTAATTAAGAGCCTTTTAAAGAATGAAAATTGTATTCTCAAGCATGCTATGCTCTATGGAATTTTATTATAAGTGAAATTGGAACACAAACCACAATTTCATGTAGCCCCGGGCAAGAGCTTCGCTTCAAATTTCATACAAATACATCCGCAGAAACCACTTTCTTTATATTTAAAAATATACGCGGTATATAAATATAAAAGAAGAGGGTGACTGACTGGATCATAGATCAACACACAACCCAAACAGATCTGAAATTTCGCAAATAGGTTCTTTATAGGTACCGGAAGTAAGCTTTGAATTTCGGAATTTCCACCCCAAAAGAGGCAAAGTAGGGGTTGAAAGTTTGTATGAAATTCCGTCGGTTTAAAAACATTCATACATATATATAATAAAACAAGATCTTATTATTATGTAATATTTGACTTCTGCGCGAGCGAAAATTAGTAATACCTACATAATTTGGTGCGTGTGTTAAACACTAAACATACATATTTTAAAATTGTTGACACTGGCTATTGATAAGTGTTGGCTATTGGAAGTGTAAGATTACTAGAATAAAACGGAGAAAAATCAAGTACCTACCTATGAACCTTGTGAGTGACAGCTTAATAACGAGCTTATGGACCGAGAAAACGGTGTATCGGGTTCAAACAGAACCATTAAGGCTGCCTGTGTTAGTAAAACAAATTAACGTTGCGCGGAAGAAAAAGGTTCGGAAATATTAAATTATGTTATTACTTAGCCCTCTAGCAAACTCGACCGATATTATTCAATTAATTACATATTCTTAATACCTATTAATTTTTAAAATAACAAATTAATTTGATTGTAAATCTTTAAGCGCTTTTATCGCTTTTGGCTAAGACACTTCTTTTAGCATATATGACTATGTAGGTAATATGCATAAAGAGATGAGGTATTAAGATAGCTACAGCTGTATTTGAACGCTCATAAACAAGTGCTTAATTCTTTTATAAAAGCACACACTACTCGTTTCATCTGAGAAAATCTCGAAGGTAGCGCTGCCTTTGATATAGTAATAAATTTTAGCGCCATCTATGATTTTCCTATAAAAGTATTTAGAGTGCCAATACATTAGTATGATACAATACTCAATTTTGTTCTGAATTACGTTGCAGGTGGCAGTCTGTGTAATATACATATTTAAGTAGTACAATTAGAATATTTTAAATAAATTGATTTTGTAAAGGTAGAGTCTAAATTTCATGCTTGTTTTACTAACATAAAAGTTGCGTAGATTTAAGATAATCGTATTTGGGAGTGAAATAATTTAGTTGAAGAGTCATCTTGTAGCGATTTCTAAAACCAAAATAGAACGTCACGTTGAATGCGTTCTAGTAATTTTGCTGGTTGTAACAGATGGCGCTAAGTTCACTGTAAATAAAAAAAATTAATTACAAAATACAATCTTCGTATACTATCGAACAAACACATGATACAGCGATGATGCGTTAGTCGTTATATTGATAGAATATTTCATATAAGTCACGCCTTTATTCAGCACCTTATTACTTATTCGTCTATTGGTAAACATTCATTAGAAAACTAACATTCCTTTTTTAAAATCTCATAGTGAGCATGCTGTAGGTATAGGTATGTATTAAACTGATTTTTAATAATAATAATTTTTTAATAATTTTTTTTTATAATGTAATCACACTTACACTTCAATGAAAATACATAGTATAGTGGAGCCTGGCGACAAAACTTTAACCTCCGTCACGCCTGTGGCAATTTAGATTAGATCTAATTAAGACCTAAGACCTAATTTACTTGCTGTGATTCTACAGTTAAGGTTTTCGTTGTCGTGTATACCGTGATTATGTACTTAACGCATGCCGGGATATTATTTAAGCAAATAGAAAATACTGTTTTGTAAAGACAGGTCTATATCTCTCTATGTAGGTACGTCTTAATATTTAATTGACCTAAGTTGTCTGTGCTTCACCGCTTGGCATTCTTTAAATTCACATACATATATCATTGTACATTTTACAAAATTTTGATAAGTAACCAGGAAATTTTTGTATACATTACATACATTACTATACCTACATAGTACCTATTGTTATAAATATATGTTGTAGAAAGGGGTAGGTACCTATTAATAACTAATTTATAATGCCATAAGGCGATAAGCGCTTAGCCTCAAGCCTTTGAATTGTTTAATAATGGGTTATTCCATGTAGCCTTGATTCCGGTAAGATAGATTATGGCAATTTAGAAAAAAATTAGATTATAGAATCAAAATCAGATTTTATTTAATTTCGACACTGAAATAAATTCCACGTAAGGCATAACCATGTCAGTTTTCTTTAATAATTTCATCTGAGTTTAATACAACACAAAGAACGTCATAAAGACTTCTATGAAGTACACGTTTTTTAACGATGCTTTCTTTTTCTCTAATAGCGATCGATATTTCATTACAAATTTATGATGAAAAGGTTATTACAATAAATATTCGTATAATACAATAATAATTATGTGTACAGTTATTCGATAAGTTTAAAAATAAATTCGTTTCTTTCAAAGGTGTTTACAATTGACGTCCCGTTAACAAAGGAAGCGGTCGCAATATTGCGGGGCTTCACATTTTGCGTCCCTTTCACCCTTTCCCGTTTCCTTACAAAGTCTCCGCGCATCAAAACTCTATAACTATGCTCATTTTACATCAACCCACCAATTCACCATTTATCGTGGAGTTTTAATAATCCACTGCTGTCACATTTAATTTCGTACCGTCTATAATTGAAATTGCCTTAACTTTCGGTTCGCTAAAACTTGGAAATTTCAAAATTTTGCGCGCAGTGCGAATATTAGAACATTCGTAGTTTTGATACTCGAGAAAGGAATGCAGGGAAATGAAATAGACTACTTTCTATAAAAATAAACTTAAATGTTTGCTGCCATCACTCATGTTATGGAGTGTAAGTAGGTACTACCATATGACTATCGCACAGAAAGCCATGATATGTATTTAAAGGCCAGCTATAAGTAGGTTCCTCACGTCTATCAAATTCAACTAATTATATATGTATGTATGTGCAAATAATGGTATAACGAAGGTAAGCAATAAAACCGTCTTAAATTAGTATAATATGAATGATTTTTGTGGTTCCACAATTCCACGCGCACTAAGTTGCGGATAAGAGTAAATTACATGGTATTTTCATAAGTAACATGTCGAGATCTCCAGACCTTTAATGTTCAAGGTATATAGATATGCTACAACTTAAGACGTAATCCAAAGCTCTTAATATTAAATATCTTAAACAGGTCTGAGCGAAGTCTTAGCACAAATTCTAGGCTTAAATAAATCGCGTCTAAGTGAGCTGTGTACGGTAATGACTGCGCACGCAACGCTCCTGATTGCTCTTAATCAGTAATTTGTTAGCGTAATGGTCGAGACGGAATGAGTGCTTGTTACAGACTTGTAAGAAATATTTCAAATCATGACCAATTCGAACGATAGCTTAAAAATATTGATGCACATATTGAACAAAAACACAATGTAATGAATTCGAATACTACCAAATTTGGTAGTGGTAGAACATGTCTGTATACGGTTCGCTCGGATAAGTACCACCAGCATGCCTGCATGTATGTATATTTTGGTATGAAGCAAATGTCATTACAAAAATTGAGTGATTCGATTTGAGGCCAAACGGGCTACCTGATGATAAATGCTCGCCGCCGCCTATGGGCATGCAACACCAGAGGAGTTACCATTACGTGGCTGGTTTTGAAGGAAAGCTCCTTTCACGCCTTGCTTGAAAAGCCCCATAACGTACATTTTAAAATAACAATCAAATAAAAACCCGTTAAAACTATAATAGAAAACATTGTCTGGAGAGCTGCGAAATTTGGAGTTCTCGATAAGATGTGAAGTCTTCTATAACTTAACTACCCATTGCATTCCACGAAAGTAGACCGCTGTCCAACAGTGGACAAAATAAAAGGTTTAAGAAAAACGTGATTAACAATATAGACAAAAGTTGAGAAACATGAAGTGGTTTAATCTTCTATTCACATTCTAACTTCATAATAGTCCATGAACTGCAATGACAATTGAGAATCATCGCATGCCCGTATGTTACTTCTAAAACAAAAGAAACAAACATTACAGGTAAAAGACTTTCGGCAATTCTTGTTTACGCAGTTCAATCGGAAAATGGATTCTGTCCCAAATCCCTTTAGTTCGAAAGTCTCATGAAATCGCTCCAGCCAGGCCACAGATGGCGTTTAAATCCCGAAAACAATCGTTAAGACGGAGGGATTAATGATAGGGTCTCAACTTTGAAACACGCTGCTTTCTGATCGCGACCTACTTGTTAATGCTTGAGTGGTATATTTTTGGACTTAATTGGTCGGAAGCTACTGGTATAATTGAAGGCCCAAGGACACGTAGTTCAGCATAGTTATTATGTATTTCGTGGAAGTGACAAACGGGTCAATAGTCGATTGAAATCGATACATCACCCTATATAATTAATTTGAAAAGCTTTTAGAGTTTGGTTCTGTTAGCAGCCATAAATTACCCTTTACTTTTTATTGAACCTTTTATCATTCCACTACTGGATACGAGTTTCCTCTCCTCTCACAGATAGAAAGGCATCCAGTGTTACACTTAACGGATTTGCGAAGTGCCATTGCTTTCAGCTTACGACGCATTTAAATCTCACGATCATGTAATTATGGACACTATGTTTTTCTTGAGCCCTATGATACGGTTTATTAAATCTAGTTTTGGAAATGTAAAGGGCTAATAGTACAATATTGTTTCTCTTTTACTAGTTGAAGGTTGAATTCAAAACCTCGGGCTAAGCAGCTAGGTTCATCGACCATTGCACAGATGAGTCAGTATAATAATCGAACGACGTCAATGAACTCAAGCAAGACATTAATGATAACTTAAACATGTATAAAATGAGCTATAGCCATTTGAATCCAACATTTCTGTAAATTCTTTCGACTCTATACACATACGAAACATCCAAAAGTTAATTTTCTCGCTGCTGCTCAGTAAAAGAAAACTAAATCACAAAACTCAGGACGTGAACGAGCTGTTGCAGAGGAATAAAACTACATAGAGAAGCACATTTCCAATTGCTGAGAAGTTTGAGAGTTATGTATGGGTAAGTTTCGTTAGTTTTATTTTATCGATGTAGTTTATCGTTATTTCTTTGACTCTAGAGCGTCCTAAACGATGAATACGTTTACAGTGTGATTACTTTACAGTGTCTGCAACAATTTCTTCTGAGATATCTACCAGCTAATGAGGCGAAGAAGTTAAGATACTTAACGTGCCCTCTATGGAACGGTTCAGTGGTTGTGCTTCACGCAGAGGAGTTATAAAGCAAATGAAAATGTCTGCGCAAAAATGTGTGAACGTTAAAATTGCAACAATTATCACTTCTAACCTTTTTCTAAGTGAAGCAAGGATAAGATAAAGTGTCTCACTTTGTGGCTAAGGTGACTTTAATGTTAATACGGAAAGTATTGAACATTTGATTCGGTTGAAATGAGGCGCGGAGCTACATCGAACGAAAGCTTACCTTAGAATTATGCTTAAATAATTTTCAAACTAATATTATATAGCTTCATGATTGAAACAATAAACATTATAATAATTGAATACTTCTGAAGAGGAACTTAATTTTAACATAGTAAGAGGTAGATGGCACGCGGTCCGTGTATAAAGCGAAATGGTGAGTTAACTAATAAACGCGATTTCGTAAGGTCTGGCGCTCGTCCCCCGGGATCAGCCACTCGAGAGGCTAAGAGAAAGTTACTGTTGCAACAAGTTGTGATTGCGCCGCGTGCCAAGCGCGCTCAATGCTAATGGACCTAACGTAGCACTGGGAGCAAGTTATACAACAAATTGGTTTGTTGATGCCAAAACTTCATATTATCATTGACAAAATTGAATCTTATGAATGTTTCATGTTTTTTGATATTAAAGTAATAAAATACCTTAAATAACGATGACACGATGACTATACAGTAAAACAGTTATAAGCTTCAGATGTGATTTGACCATAAGTTTAGATAATACGTGAAGATCCAGACTATATGTAATTACGAAGTCAATGGCTTAAACGGCTTACCATAACCGCGTAGATTATGGGATGCCATAGCCGTTGAATTAAAATAGATTACCTGTTCAATTCAAACAAAAAATAATAACAATATGTCTATGACAAATAAAATAACGTAATATAAAAATTATAACGGTCTTGATATTTTCATTGAAAACGATGCCTGATTAAGAAATGAGTTCGTAATAATTTCAACGAACACAAAGGCGAGACGACTTGCGTCTTGGAAATTATGTTTTCTCTGAGCTTTAATTGCTTGGCTGTGATTTTATGAATTTCCCCGGCTACTTCCAATATTATTAAATTATAAATGACACGTACTCGTAACTGTATTCAAATTATTTTGATTCTTGTAAAATAAATAGTAATAACAAAGATACACCTGAAAATTGATTATATTCTGTTAGATGCTAAATTCAAACGATAGGTATCTAAGTGGTAAATTTATTAATTACCTAAAACTACTAAAACTTAGGTTGATAAAGTAAGAAAATTAATTCTTGACACGGTGATTTATAATGACAATTGACAAATATGACAATTAAAACAACATAATTTAGAAAGTCGAACGTAATTTATTACATTGTTGTATTTTAGGGTTTTAACGTTGTCATAGAGTTTTCATCTCATAAATTATATTCCGAGCGTGCGTAGTAAACGATGATATATTGAGTTATCTTTACTGGTGAAAAGCTTCAGAGATCTAGCAGGATAACGCTGTCATTCTTACTTATATCTGTCATGGATAAAATACATGGTATTCCAGTTTGAGGGGTCTGCCACCCGGAGTAAATACTAGGCTGACAGTAAGGTTATCGATAAAATTATACAAAGGTTACCTTTTGCGAACAACCTAGAAAATATCTAATAATTATCTGAAACATAATATCAAGAACCTCGTAGCAATAGACAATATTGTAGAATAGGAAGGAAGTCGAGAAAATAATGTTGCAAGAACTCTAATAATAACTTGGAGCTAGAAAAATGTAATATATTGAAAAAAATTATAAACAGTAGAACCTAAAAAGACAAAAGAAGATATTCATATATAAGACGAAAGAAATAAGACACGTAAAGATATAAGCTAGAGATTGGTCTTCAAAATTCACTATATACTAATTGAGTTTATCATTAGCTAGATTAAGGTTCATTATCCATTGCTAGAAATAAACCATATTCTCGACATTCTATGTATGCATTGAAGTCTCATTTCAATTTATATTTATAATGTCGCATAGAACGTCGTAGAATTTAAAAGTCCGTCCAATAATTATTACGAATATTTTAAAAAGATCACGGATACAGGGAAGGATATTTGCAAAAATATAACATACAATAATCTCGAGAGAACAAATTGTAAAGTGTTCATTTATTATTACCGTTACATTTGAGTATTCTATGATCTTTTATCATAATTTTAAATGGAACCGTATGATCTACGAGTATAGTTAGAAATTCGAGTTTCTTTAATATTCATTACCTGAGCGAAGACAGTCAGCTATCAAAAAGTAATAGTTTATTCAAGACAGGGAATATCTAAGCAAATCTGACGTTCTTTAAGTGCCGGTTCAGTAAAAAGCTTCTCTAAAAGGTATAGGATGTTTTAATGTTTTAAGTGGATTTGACAAAATACACTCGGAATATAGGTACTCTCAGACAAATATGTACAAATACATAATTCTTGTGATGCTGCTTAGGAAACAAACTCTCAGCATTGCATTGAGTAGCTGCAGTGACTAGCTACTTGACTAACATTTCAAATTCTAATATTTATTTATCAATAAAATTACAGAGATATTATTGATAACTGTAGTTAGATCATTATGATGCAGATACGTTACGACCAAGAAGTCCCTCAGATGAAATAAGTTAAGTGGTTTATTCAAACGTTTCGACTTAATCGTCCAAAACTTCCTAAATGCGTTCGAATCTACATGTAATCTACACATGTACAGTACTACACATGTACATAATGGAGGTTAGTACTCAAGTCATTACTCATAAGGGTAACTAACAACATTAGTCTTGGCTAGTATCATATGAGAAATTACCCTATAATATTGGGAGGATCTTGAGAATTAAGCCCCTGAACCTATGATGAATTGCCTTATAATATAGCTGGATTATATACGTATCAATTGAGGGTCAATGCACCTGTATATACAAAATAATACATAAATTGTATTAAACAGCGCTCCTAAGATCTTTTCATTGTCTTTCGATGCTTGTGCAATTTGCCATGTATGTACATATATTTATGGTTTGTGTGGTAGGCGATCTTTAAGTATTTTTAAGATACTTACTTCGTCATCGTTTCATTGTATTACCTATCATGATAAATAGACCTAGACCGAACAAGAAAACAGCGGTCGTTGGATTGCATTATCCACTTAGCATAATCTATCCATGCATATCCAATAGCTGCTAACATAACGTTAACAATATACCAAAGTAAACAGTGTTTCTTTAACCCCCGTAAATTCCGTCTGAGTGGCTTTCATGCAGCAGTCGGAGCGGTAATTTTTCAGCTGAAAGCACTTTAGGGTTATAGGTATCCCAATGAAAATCGTGTCACGCGCGCTTGCAAGCGATTTTAAAACTGATGTCGACAACGTTTGAACCCGTGTCTGAAGTAATATCCTGACTTACTTGTAGGTAGCTAATACGATATTGCGAATTACATTAGGGTTTTTTAATTTTAAATTGAGTAATTGTATAGAAATATACTAGTGCACCTGACTACGTGGTACTGTGGTGATATATATGTTATGTTTTCAATTTGTAAGCCATAATAGGCAAAATATGGAGTCATATAACAATTCTATAACATCCTTAAATGTATCTACCCATATTTGTGCAAATAAATGTCTTTGTCTTTGACTATATGTGTTAAATCATATAATATGTCAAATGTGTCAAAATCCCGTACCACGATGTCCGTCTAAGTGTTGCCCTATAAGAAAACATTGATTTTACATTAAAAAAGTCCTATCTTTTAAGTTGGACCAAACAATAGATATCTAGAAAATTTCATTGAAATCGGTTCACTGGTTTCGGAGATTAGCGCATCGAACATTGTGACATGGGATTAATATATATTTAAGAGATAAGAGATATGCAGGTACGTTGTTTATCAGCTCTCTGGTTATATGTAGTAATACAGATTGACAATTCGATCTCAAATTGCCGTGTGTGAAGTAGCCCCAAGAATATTAGATTTTTTCAGGTCTATGTTACCTCGAAAGGTATGTATATATTTTTGGTGGCTCCGTAGCCTCTTATGTCCTCGGGTGGCTCAACCTGGGTCATTGAGCCACACCGTCGTGACAAGGCGGAACACATTTAGAGGGTGTTATTTGCATATCTCCAACAACAAACTCAGCTTGATGCCCTTCTAAAACAATTAATATGATTTATGACGGAAATAAAAACTCTTGGAGCCATTCAGTAGAATTTTTGCGTAAGCAATACTCCGACCTTCATAATAAAATTTGATATATTTCGCTTTGAATTCCGCAAAGGAAGAACGGTCGAGCAGTAATATTGTTAAAGGGTGAGAAACATAAAGTGTACTTTTGTAATATTCCACTGGAATATTTCCTTTGTTTCTCTTTTTATGTGATATTATACTAATGTTATTTACAAGCTTTTTAATTATTTGAC
>DWGJ01001062.1:0-22485 GCA_018246895.1 Aspitha aspitha aspitha
TGGAGCAGCAATGACAAATGTTGCAAAAACGGGAAAATATTGATTTCCACGCGGGCGAAGCTGCGGACACAGCTAGTAGCTAATAAAATTGCTGATGCCAATACAGAAAGCGTCTTCCTTAAAAAACGCAAAGCATACACAACGAAGGTTAACTGTGTAAAAAATAACGAATTTATTTCATTAAACAAGAACCGACTCGTAAACCTACCGCGGACGTGATACCGCTAATAAATGGACCTCTTTGTATTACAATTATAATTACTAAAAGGGTAACAAAGTTCAAATGGTAACCGCGGACAAAACTCTTGGGTCGAACTCGGGGTAAATAAAAAGTTCACAACGCGCGTACATTAGCAACCAACCAGCCACTTGCACTGTTTACGGGTAAGCGATAAAATATTGTCTTCACCAATATCTTAATTATAATATAATTATAACGTTTTATACGCAGCTGTGATATTTATTTTATTTTGAAGTGAATTCCTTTATGCTTTGTTTAATTAAGATTTAATTGAATCGAATTAAAAATAAATTAAATATACTCATAAATATGTCGGAAACGTCGTGTGTGTGTATCTTTTATTTTAATAAAGTCGAATTAATGATAATTATTATTAATGTTAATCGTATCGGTCGATGCGTCACTCTATGATAGTTGTGATTGTGGACGATTTCGTTTACATATTTGATGTAATAATTACTATAGTAAAATAGTAATTGACAAAACATATGATTTTTAATAACTTTCTTCATTTCACAGTGTTGTTTCAATAACCAGTTGTTATTAGACACATCACGTAATTAATGCTCAGCTCGCTAATCTTTGTACGTTTCAGTTGAAACAAGTGAATAATCCTCCACTCAAATACCGGTACAGATTGTAATAGAAGCAACCGAATTTGAATCCAGACCGCAGGTTTTTTATTGCGAAAAGTTTACAACTCAATCATTGCGAAGCGTTTTGTACTCCTGGCAATTATTTGACTTTGAATGTCGACTCGAGCCCTTCTCACCTTTATAACATTTTAAATTGTCAGTAAGGTCACTTCGGGTAATTCCGACAGGTAAAAGCGTAGGTAAAACAGTACTTCCGTGGTTTTTGCCTATGGACACTGTTAATGTCGTAACTATACAGTAAAGTGGTAAACTCAAACGTATACGGACTTTCTTGCTGTCGGACTTACCCGAAGTGACCTTAATCTAACTTAATAATCATTGGTTCATTATCGTAAAAGCACGAA
Organism: Aspitha aspitha aspitha; assembly: GCA_018246895.1. NCBI lineage: Eukaryota > Metazoa > Arthropoda > Insecta > Lepidoptera > Hesperiidae > Aspitha > Aspitha aspitha. Next base: position 1,242 of record DWGJ01001062.1, read on the forward strand.
AGTATGTAAGTGAGCATTCAAGCAGAAATATAGTATACGCTCACTAAAATTATTTATTCGTTTGTCCAACTTTATAAAAAGCATTGGTGAATTTATTTAAACACTGAAAATTAATATTTATGCTCGTCAAAATCTCTGAACGATATTTTAAGCCTTTAAATTTCCAATAATCTTTTTTTGGTGTACAAATCACATTATAACAAGTTCATTGAATCAAACTATTTCATGTGGAAAGATGAGATTTTATTTAATTGAGTGATTGGGAGTTCGGAGGGTGGGCGTCGAACATAACCAGTTGAGTGCTCACGCGGAATTAAGTGACCTCAAGCTTGAAATCTGATGCGTTGGTTACTCCCAAGGGCTCCTAACACAGTGGAATGTGATATTGTTTTTAAATTCACGTATGTGTGTATCTATATACTTATGTATTGTCATTATGTATTATAATGTTATTTTTAAGTGTTTTGTAATATTTCCATTTTTAGTGTAATCCTATATCATGAATTATTTTACCGTCTTATTTATGATACCTGCTACAATTTTTCAGCAATAGCAAGGGTTGACTGGCAGAGAATGCCACTAGGCAGTAAGTCCGCCTTTTGTATAACAACAATAAAGGGTAAATAAATATAAATACATATATTTTGATGGTATCTCTTACAAAAAAGAAAAGAAATTATTTTATTCTAGCTACTACATGGTATCCATATAAGCACAAATATTTCTATTATCCATTTTGTGCTTGTCGTTAATTTGAAATGTAATTTATGGCAATTCATTTTAAAACGAACCACAGCCCGAGGTCACAGAGCGGGAATTGGAAAATTGGAAAATCGGACGCAATCTTCTCAACGATGTAAATGTAAATTTAATACATAACGTTTATCTGTAGGTATCCGTTTATTACAGTTTCAGGGGCGATTAATTTCCGACGATATCATAGAAACCATTTATTGTTGATTCTCTGTGTGAACGTATAATACTGTGGTTAAAATTGACATAGCTTCCATAAAAGTGCTAACCAAACGGATTTTACTCTTCTGAAAATTACATCTCATAAATAAATAGACAGAAATGCATAAAAGTAGTTTATTTATGCACTGACAAAAGAGTTATGACAACGATATAGACGTCAGAAAACGTACGAGTATTTATTTCGAAATCAACGATAGATAATTCAGTTTTATATACAAGTTCACATACAGATAATATATGAAACAAATTTCTAATATTTTCTATACGAACATCGTTTGTAGGTACTACAGTTTCTTGTTTTTAGTATACAATTCTGACTCAGTACGCGGTGTGTATCATCCTGTCAGAAAACGCGCAGTAAAAGTACAGTTTATTGTGCCAATTTGTCTGACGTCCCGAAAAATAACTGGTCTGAGCTGTGTCACTCGTTCGTGTCATCAAACTGTCTGACACGTGCTTTCTACTAAGCATACTTACATAGGTACATACCATCACGCCACGTCTCTAACGGGGTAGGCAGAAAGCACTGAGTACTAAATATCTCTGTCCTTACAAACCTGCCGTGCTTCGTCTACATTCATCACTCTTTTCACGCATACACGCCGGTTTCGGAGGCTCTTGACTCCCCCTTCAGCATACGTGCTAGCCAAATTATTTATCCTAGGGGGTATGTATAGACTAAGAAACTTCACAGGTTAGGTTAGGTTAGGTTACCAGAAATACTCTTACCTTACCTTTATTTACCTAAATACGTCTCCGATTAGATTAAAATACAATACATACTCACAGTACAATATAACACAATACATACTCACCAAACAGTGATAGCCTAGTGTTTTGAAATTTAGCTTGTCCCTCCGGGTAGTCTGGGTTCAAATACTGACTTGTTACGTGCATTTTATAGATTAAAATTTAAATATCACATACTATAACGCTAAAGTAAAACATGGTGAGGAAACCTGCGCACACCTTAAGATGTTATAAAGAATACCTACATATATAATATGTTCTAAGGCGTGTGAAGTCTACTAATCCGCACCTGGCCAGCGTGGTACACTATGACCTATAACCCTCTCACCATGAGAGGAGACCTGTTCCAGCAGTAGACCAATGAAAATGGCCGAAAGAAAACACCTCTAAGTTTTTTTGTTTAGTATCAAAAATGATAGTAAAAAATTAGTAAGAATATTATTTTCTAGATTACGTTTTACAATGTTGCCTTAGTATGGAATGCCGAAAAATTGATGTTATGGTACACCTAACGATGTTGAAGGAGATAAAAATCCGCAATTCACTACGGTGAGATCCGTATCTAATGGGGTCAGATTAAGAGTTCAAACCAATATGGGCAGTTAGCTATGACCGAAGGCTAGAATTCCCCGCAATGCAGAATACGTTGAACATGGTAGGCGTGGTAATTCGAATTTCCATTATTCAGATAAGAAATAAATTGGACCTTAGTTTGAATAGTGTAATTCTCCCTAATATATAGTGCTTTTGAAATTGGTTTCTGTTTGTTTGGACGCGCTAATTTGTGGAACTATTACTCAGATTTAAACTAATCTTTATGAAGTTGATAGACCATTTACCAAGGTTTTAGACTATGTAACATCACGCCATTGCTCTTACGAAGGTAATAATAGCGGATGTAAGATCGCATGGCATTGCCTTATCTTTTTATTAGAAATGTAAATATGAGTATCTGTGCTTCTGGTTTGAATTTAAATTTTTCTATATAACATGAAACGTAGTTGATAACTTCAGTGTTGGTGAAACTAGGGGACCCAACTACTAAAAACAATGGCTACAATCCAGCAGATTAGCATCTTTAGAACTTACTATTAGGTATTTAATATATTGAAAGTGGAACAACCTCACACACATTATGTGATTTAGGAAAAGTTTGTGTTAGGGTAACTGGACAGCTGATAAATTAAATATACGAGTATAAATGAATACATTTATGTAAGTATAATTTTACATTCAGACAAAGAATAAATACTTGTGCTCATAAAAGTAATAATTGTTCTGGGCAGGTATCCAACCTATGTATAACCCCCGTACAGCAATAATGGTCCCTAAATATTAAACCAATCATTAAACCAATTTCTAGTAAGTAAATGTTGATATGAATTTTTGCAATAGTTATGTTTTAATGGTTATTAATTTTCTGTGGGCTTAGCGATGAAGTCGTAGCTACACGATTTTTAATCCAGTTTCCAATCCACCGCAAGTCAAAGATAAACAAAAAGTCCGTCCCCACAGCTTTATTCTGTGTAGTCCATTTTTACGGCAACACAATCCGAATTCATATTCTTAAGCGATTTTAAAAGAGTGAGTGAATAATTGGAATTATTTCTAAAGATAAATGAAAAATTATCAAGTGTCCACAAACTTCCAACTGCCTTCTTTTTTTATATTTCTATTCGGTACTTCAATTTTTCTTTTCTTGTGTTTAAATCATTATTAATATTATTACTAAATTCTTATGGCGACATTCTTATGGCGTAACTGATTCCTGTTTTACTGACCACAGATATTTTTCCGTTACCGCCGGCAATCTAAATCGTAGTTATGCTGCCATGTTAAAAAGTGTTGGTATTAGCTCGTGATTAAAAGGTGATTTAGAAGACCTTAATGTCATTCTATTCGTATCGTAAATTTAGAGATTTCCTGCTGCTTTCTTCGTTTCATCAGACGGTGAGGTACAGGGGTCGCTTCTGCTTCTCAATAACAAATGACTAATTAAGGATAGCAAGCAATTAGTGGCTTCTATAAGAACAACATAAAATTCGTTGGATATCCTTTGACACTTTTTGAAGATACTTTTTAAATATCCCTTATCGCTTGCTGACTGTTTTATTTATTAAGTCTTGGGATAAATTTTCTTACGAGTTCGAAGCCGGCAGTAACGACTAATATACAGAGTATCCTCCATTGCTAGCTGAAATCGCCTCAGACCACCCATTTACGCCATCAGCTGTAGTATCGAACGGCGCTTTGATTACCGTTTTCCGTTCACCGACATCGACTTATGTAATTGGCCGCCATCATAAATTGAACGCCTCACTTCATCTGGTCCTTTTGCCGCACTATGTTATGCGAGTTCACCTTTAAATGGCTTTTTGGCTCGGCTCGAGGCTGTTGGAAACCTCTTTTAAAGTTCGTAACAGAACAAAGGAAAAATAATTTTCATTTTTTTGACTGACCTTTTAGTGTAGTGGAAAGAGGCCCTGATTGCGAACCGAAAGTCGTAGGTTATTTACATGGTTCGGGCATGTGGAGAGAATGGATGATGAAAGAATGATGAAGCAGATATGCAATGCGCGTGTTGACGGACATAGGTGCCAGGGGAGACCAAGACTGTCCTATCTCGACCAAATAGGTCAAACACTGGCTGATGGGGGAGTCAAGAGCTTCCGAAACCGGTATGTATGCATGAAGAGAATGATGAATGTAGATGAAGCACGGTACGTTTGTAAGGACCGAGATATTTGGCACTCGCTGCTTTCTGCCTACCTCGTTGAGGACCTGGCGTGATGATATGTAAGTATGTTAAGTGGTAGGTTCCATTTTCTTTCACGGTAAAATTGGTGTGATAAGTACATTTGTTTGTTCTTCGTATAATAAAAATATCTATATAAGTTGCTAGTATCTAGGTATGCTAACAGATGTTACCATACCATAGCACAGAGATTCAATTGCCTAATATGGAATCAGATAGCCGTATGTGGAACAGTCCGAATCCATATCTAAGCGATGTAGGTTATGAAAGTATATAATTGAAAACGAACCAGTGATCAAATTCAGAAGTACTGGATTATTCAAATTAATGATTTTGTACCGTTCAATGGAGAGTTTACTTGAAGGAGTTAAAAAGTATCGACAGCTTATCAGAAGTTTCCCTATTTATTTACAAATGACTCAAGTTAAATCCGCCACTTGAATCGTTTTCCGAACTAGCAATCTTAGTTGTTATTTGTGTTGGTTCTGGCTTGTTTACGTTACAAGTCAGCGATTTGTTTATCTCCGCGAATCTCGTAGAATTGGAACTCAACAAGTATTTCTGATAAACATTCTTTCTAACTTGTAGCAAAAGTGTCGAGCTAATGAAGTCGACAAATTGTTGGTTATTTGCCATCGATAGATAATAAAACTGCAATTAAAACCTAGGGGGTCTTCTGGATTCAAAATATGAGAGTAATAGATTGATGGCACGTTGAAAGTTACAAAGAGCAGACATCTTCATTTGCCTACATTTTATGTATGAATATATATATGTAATGTGATGTGGATTTTAACTACTTACAACACAATCATGATTAACAACCAATAACTTTTTTGTTGGCACGGATAGTTTTTAATGTTTATTTTATCGATAAATCCACTCAATTCGAGAATCGTGAATCTAATCTAGCCGCGAAAGAAAAAGGAAATTCTAATTTCGATGGAACGTTCAAACTTCTAATACTCCGTAAACATTTTTAATCTTTTCTGTGAACTTTTTGTTTATTGTTTTAGGCGTTTTTGTTTTCGAACTTCCTTCTTTTAAAGAAGACAGGTGTAAATGAAAAGAGGCGGCGATTTTGCAGTAGATAAGTAGTAAAACAAAATAACTATCACCGATTTTCAAAATATTATTCCACTGCTTTAAAATATTTCTGGTTAAAATACACTCATTATTTTAAGGGTATTAAAGTTAAATATAAGCAGTAATATATTGTTCAATTGTTTACATTTATTTCATTGTAAGGCTCTGTGTTTCGTAACCTAACTCATACGCATTTATATAATCGTGTGTATTATGTACATGAACAACTAAATGGCGCTGTATACTGGTCTGTCATAATAGGTACATTTTATGGTTTATTAACGAGCAACGTTTTATTGATTATGGTGTAATTGGAGAACATTGATTACACACTAGAATATGGATTTAATTGATTATATCCATTTTTATTGTGGATTTAAGTCCAAAGCAATGTGAAATGTGAATAGTGAAATGTCGCCATAGTCCAATAAAGATTCACAGAAGATTGATGTTCTTCTTATTTACTGTGTTAATTACGTGATAATTATTTACGGCACACGGTATTCTAGTGTGGGAGTAACGACCTTGTAAATTCTTATGTAAAGTTTTATATAAATTTATTTATCGACATTTTTCAGTCCGCCTAGGCCGCGTGCTCTAATTACTTAATTAAGGTAGTTAAATTTAATTGGATGGTTACTTGTTTGTAGGATTAATAGGATCTCATTGTTTGGTAAGATATGAACCACACTGCATTATGTATAATCAAACTTATTTCTAGGTATAATAATATTGATTTAATGTTTTTTTTAATTAATTATTAATTAGTAACCGTGTACTCAACTCTCTGCAAAATTTAAAATTCGAAAAATGTACATAAGAAGGAAGATAAAGTACGTAAGAGAAAAAAAGATTTGTTTTCGCCTTGAAGAAAGAACAGGAGGCAGTAGACGATGATTGAAGACATAAAACAGAAAAACATCGTGGGCATACCTGACTACAAGATCGATTGTGTTCTTAAATACACGTAAAGTCTGTCAAACCGCACTTGGGCAGTGAGGTAGACTGTCTTTAACTTAGAACTTGAAGTGTGATCTTTAAAATATTGTTTGTAATATAATTTTCTTTTCTAGAAAAGGTAGAAGAATTTTGGTTTTTAAAATATTTAATAAAGATTAAGTTCGCCAATATAAAATCAACATAAAAAATATACATACTATTGGTTCTAGAATAGATTATTGTTTACAACTCATCGTTTACAAATGGTTTAGGTGCCTTATTGACCAAAATCTCAAAGTTTGCAGCGGATTGTATTACCCCTTATCAAAAGCTTATTTGCCTATTAACAGCAGAGTGAAAACGGCTAAAAATTTTAAAGTGTATAAAAACTTTTTATTCTACGAAATTCTAGGAAAAAAAAGGGTTGAAAATTGACTTTTCTTCGACTGTATCTTGTTTTTTCTTGTATTTTTCATGGCAAGCTTTACAAAAGGAAACACTTTGAAACCTTTTCAAAACACAAAGCGGTAACGTCTATTCTTTACACTGAGGAGCAGAGTTGAAAGTTGTTTAGTTTTTAAGTAACGTTGGATCAACAACAATATTTTTTATGCAGGAAAAATCGTGAACAGCCGTTAGCTAAAGGTAAAAGCAGTCTTATGAATTCTATTTCTGTTAAATAAATTGATGTTTCTTAACATTTTTCTGAACTTCAAAGCACATCCACATTAAAATTAAATGTTAAATAAATTAGCATTTCTAGTGATTGCTCTTTTTGGTGTTTGGTCCATATAAATAGATAATTAAATTAAATACTTCTTCAAATCACTGCAGTTAAATTCGTGAGAATTGAAGGGTGCCGGTTAAATTTAATTTTCAGTTACAATTTTCTGTAACAGTGTAAAAGTGTATTTAGCTAACCTCAGCCTCAGTTAGTTTCAATTTGGTCGTCTGCAATTGATGTCGAGTTAGAACAGCTCCAGGCTTGCCTGTCGTTGACATCAATTTTAATTCAGTAAATTTCAGAAATCGGCTTTAAATTATTTGTAACCAGTATAAATTGGCCGGCAAATTATTGTAATCAAAGTATTAATATTTCTTTTAGTCCCTTTTTGCAAATAGACAGTGCGGATACTAAATACTACTAACTGCACTCATACTGAATGAATTGGATTTACGAGTATATTATTAAGATATAGCGATAAGGATAGCTACATAGAAAATAAGTGAGAATTCTAATTTGCGCAAGTTGGTAGGTCCACAATATTTTCTCTCACTGTCATAATTAGTGGTACTTATGTAAATAAAAAAAAATTTGAAAAACTACCGAAAACTATAATATAGAATAACGAACTCGTAACACCTACAAAGTAATTTGTGTTACACACGAAAACTGCTAATAGAGTCCGTCGAGGTTCTAAGAGTGGGATGAAATATTGATGTGGTTGTGAATAATTTAAAGCGTCGCCTACCTCCCGGGACCCTTATCAAAGTGCGGGCATCAATTTTGTTTACAGCTTATACTATCACACGAATTATCCGATAGTAATTTGCCACAGTCACTAAGGACTTTGTGATTAGTTTTCTAAGCCCCAAAATCATAAAACTTATGACGATATCTTTGGGAATATTAATATTATTTTTTATATCCAAGTTGATAATTGGCTAGTTTTTGCAGGCCACTTTGCTCGTGCACAAGTCGAATTTCCAAAAACCAAGAAATGCATTAATCTATATTTACCAAGAACGTAAATCTATAATTACTGGTATTTTAATTTCCAAAACCGCCGAATTTTCATACAATTTTTCTACCCCTATTATCCTCTTAGGGGGTAGAATTTCTAAAATACCTTCATTAGCGATCAATGGCGCTACTTAATGAACAAATCTGGAAAACTTCAGGATCCTAGGTTTAACGGTTTCGGCTATCATCTTTTATACTGACATTTTTTAATAACGTATCTTGTATATTTAAAGAGTAATTTTTGGAACATATGCTTTTAAATTTTCAAATTTGTTTTCTTATATACAAGAGGAAAGAGGTGTACCGTACACACAATTTAAATCATACTTCACCGCATCGATCCAAGACCGGGACAGAATGAAGGCAATGAATCGTCGAGCGGACGCAGCGACCCTTGTCAAGTCAAAGTGTCAATCGGGAGGTCGATTTTCATTTATAGACACGGTTAATAAAAGGTACGATCCTTAAGGCGTAGCTAGAGCTTCACTCATGTTTTTTTTTAATGACCACCAAGGATTTGGCCAAACGGAAAATAATAAAACGAAACCATAGTCAATGTACGTTTCTGGCGCATTTCTATGCAAGTAAGTGTGTGGACTGGATAATTTTTTTGCTTGTCCAGGCTTGTCCTTTTTTACAATTTTTTGGTTAAATAAACAATGGTTAAACTAATTAGCTGCACAAATTATTGACTGGCCTCGTGGTCATTTTGTTGGAGACCCTGAGTACTAAACCGTGGATTCTATTTTCACTCAGGGCAAACTTTTGTGTGATAAGAACTTTTGTTTGTTTTGTATCTGGCCTAAATAAAATATAAGTTTGTATAGTAAGCATATATGCATATGTACATCTTATACTTATACATCTTATTGGTATCGAAGCCCATGAATCCTAAGCCTACTCAAATCATAGGATTGTGTTGTTTTCTAGAGGTCGTGTCGTAAGTCCCTATGCGTAAGACATTTTCAACACGGTCGTCCTAGAATTATTTTTTCCGTCAATTTCGCGTTTCTCTTTTGTTTCACTGTGTACGAAATTTCAGGGTAGCTACGAAAGTTTTCGTTGTGGAATTGCTGTTCCTGGAAATATGTGGTAAAAAGCTGATATTCGAACTGAATGGTAGATGCTAATTTTTGTTATTATGCTTTCCGCAGTTTTCTTTACAAGTGGGTATCAGAACTTTTTCTTTGCATTATTCTTGAGCGGAAAATGGCTACTTTGTACAGTATTTTAAGTGGGGTTTGGGAAAATTTCATGCAAAGTTCCTATGAAGATACGAAAGAAAATGTTGATTACCATATTTTTTATAATAATTTGAAATTATACGACCATTGAATTTATTATCATACAATTATTCAAAGTTATTGTTCATTACGATTTCAACTTAAATATTTTTAAATGGATTTCGGTAAATTCAGTCTATAAGTAATTTTAACTTTGTTGTAACTTAATAATCTGCTGCAAATTGTGACCGCAGCTTTATCCTCGTCTTTCCAATACTGTCGTGTCATAAGGTGTAGAATTTGAGCGTTTATATGAAAATAGTTTCAATAATCTTTTATATTTATTACTTTAATAAAAATGATTTATTGATGACCATGTTGATAAGAATGGTTGCACGTATGTTGATATTATTATGATTTATCGTTTAAATATTTTAAATCAATAATGAAGAGTAATAATTGTTATGACCTTATATTATGACATTGTCAAAATTATTGTAATGTAACAAAAATCAGCAGGAAACAGAGATGACGTTATGCGTATAAACGAGATGAGCGATAGACACGAAGAATAACGCAGAATGACAAGGAAATAAACCGTTATTTCAATGTTCAATTATTTATTATGTTCTATTTATTAATTGTTGTTCATGGTTGGAGCGTTTGAGATAAATGTTTGAATGTAACTTCACACACGTAGGATAGTCATGTCTAGTTAGGCACCCGTTTTTTTAATATACAAATTTAATCATACCGAAGCCATGTTGAGACTCGTTATCCTTATTATATTGCTATGGTGTCACGCTCAAGGCGTCAATTTCATCGCCCTCGTTTTTGTTGTCTCTGCGTCGAATTTTCTTATTTAGTAATAAATATGAATTTGTTTCATATACACATAGGAATTTGTTTCCGTTTTATAACTCGTACCTACAGGGTTTTTTGTAGTATTTCAAATTTGCAACATCTAGTAACTCTTTATTACCTATACTGATTAGTTTTTCAGCCTTTACTGTTCCACATAAGTGTTGTTATAGTGGCAAGGTTCGTTTTGTTCCCGACCTTTTATAAGTCCATTGCTGGAGCGGGTCTCTCTCGTACTGAGAGGGTTTTAGGCCTTAGTCTTTTACGCTGGCTAAGTGCACACTAGTAGAATTCATAAACCGCAGACACATTATAAAGTTTTGTATTGTAACATACCCCAGATGTGCAAGATTCCTTACGATGTTTTCCTACACCATTATAGCGATATTTAAATTTTAGGTTCTAAATTGCACGTACACTTAACAAGTCGAGGAGTCGCTGCTCCTGCTCTGTAGCAGCGTGGTTAAATATGTTTCAGCTCTAGTTGCTCAGCACTGAAAGGTTTAAAGCATTGCAGCCAGCCAGTCTTTATATTTACATAAATCATAATAAACACGTACCTAGATATTCCACAAATTCTAGACAATAAAACCTCAAAAAATCAAATATTTATACGACTACGTGCAGTGCAAGAATGAGAAAAGGTTAATGCAATTGCAACTTACAGTTTTCTCCATAAATCAGCTAAATTCACCCATTTCTCACAAACGAGACACTGTAAAATCGCATTGAGTGCCACTTCAGGGGAAAATTGCACAGATTGCACAATACCCTGGGTGCAGGCGCAACGCGATATTTACGAGTCAGAAGGATTTTTGCATTTTACACGTATACAATACTTGTAAATTTTTTAGAGTAGAATGTTATGCTTTTGTTAGGTTAGATTTATTTTACATACATATTTTATTGCTGTGGAAACACATTCGACAAATTTTGCTTCTTGCTGAATTCGTCACAAATATTCTTGTACATATGTAGAATAACTACCGCATTATTATCCAGTAGCTAGTGAACCAAACCTTTAAATCATTTCCATTTTTGTGTGATGAGCTTCAACAGATTTTGTCTTGTGTCTGTATTTAATATTATCGAAGCCCATATCTGCTTAGAAATGTACATAGGTACCTAAATTATCATTTAGCATTGTCTTTGTCTGGTTATCAGAATGATCTTGCGTGAAATCCAAGCTAGGATAGTTTCAGCGCAGGTACACCTAAAAATAGGACATATCCCGTAACTCAGTCAGATTCCTACCATCGGGAATCTAATCAGAAAGACGCTAAGCGACATGTGGGTTGGATGGTCGTTACGTCAAATAGGCTGTCATTTGGATAGGAGTTTTGGCCTTTATGAGAATATAACATTCGAAATGAACGGACGCAGTGGAGAAATAAATGGGTGTGAATGATTGAGTGACGAAATGTGTGGTTGTGAAATGGTAGCGTAGAAATTAATCGATAGGTCTCGGGAATGCACCTTATTGAATCAGGTATCATAACTTATATATCATTACGTTCGAACAATATATATTTATGTTACCAGAGATAACACAAAGTATCGAAGACTCTTCTATACTGTACTATTCTGCAGGATGTACCAATCTTAAAATTGGAATTCAAGATTTAATGATAAGTTCTTTTTATTGCCGTACCTCACTAATCAGAAAGCTTCCCCCAACGATTAAGACACTAACCATTGCGTTAACCGGTCATTTTTAGCCAGACTTTTTTCTTAGTCAATATGATCATATCCGTATGTAATTTGGCTATAATAAAATGAATTCAGTTTGCATTGTTTTGAAAATATATCGTGATAATGCCAACCTATGTATATATAACAGTGAAGCAGTAATACGAGTCATCCATTACGGGGGACGCGCAATGTAAACTGAAGGGCCCTCTACAAACACTCCGGTGTCTAGTTACGTCTGCAGTGTCGGCGGCTTCGCAGCAGAAAGGTCGTTTTCAAGATGGATTCATATCATTCGGACGAATCACCTAGTTGCCATCATATTGTCACGCCATTAAGTTCGCCCATTGTTACTTTTTGTTTTATAAAGGTGCAATAAAGTATAAATATAAATAAATAAATAAATATATTCTTCAGCAGACACATTTTCAATATTACGCGTCGACATTCATTCCTAGTTTATTTATGGTGTCGTAACATTTTAACGGACTTAAGGTCTTAACGGAGGAGAACAGCGATTTAGTTTGCCTCTGGCTGGATTGTTTTGGTAATTGTCTAATTTTATATGTGTATATTGGCCTATCTCCAACAGTGGAGGGACATAAACTGATGATGATGATTTTATATAGCTATACAGTATGCATGTTCAATATATATTATCTTTAAAAAATCTTTAAATTACTTCGACATTACCAAAGGATGTAATAAAATCTAATTCGTTTATTATTAATGAGTATATAGTTCGTTCATTTATTCAGTTCTAGTTATTCTTTATTATACCTTAAATAAGTGATGTCAAACCGGGAACTCATGTAGGTACGGCAACTTTATTACGTGGTTCTATGGCTTTCTTAATAAAGGGAAACCTTAACAGCGACATTTGATTAATTGATATACTGTTAATTGTTACAGATACCGAACTCACTCAACGCAGTATCTTCTAATTTACAATATGTGTATGTGCGTATATAAAATACCGGTGTGCAGATGTTCGTGATTCTTCTCTTTGGAAATAAAAATGTTTTTATGTACCTATGAGGTTTCCCTGATTACGTTAGAGTCGAGTTTTCTAATTTCCCATCGGTTCTCCCATGTTTTCCCATCCACATGTTTTATAATTTCCCATCGTTTTTTTAATCACTTTCAAAAATACATTTAATATCAAATTTTCTGTCTTCTCCATGTCGACGTCAGCAAAGCAGTCGATATCGACTAATTAATGCATCACTAATGGAACTATTCCAGAGAGAGAAGGTACTCGTAATAATTTGAGCGCAAATGGAAATTAGAAACTATTTGAAGGAGATTAGGGGAATGTAATCTATGGAATTAGTGGCATAATGTAAAGTTTATCGCTTACTTAGCATACCCATCGTTTACTGCCGTTCCTATATAACTTGTTATACTTTTTACACGCTTTATATTAGTTTCACCTGTATATTTGTATGTAACTCTCCTTTGTACTCAATTTTGACCCATTTTGAACGGACAGATTTGATTGAAACCTTGTACATTTATCAAGGACTGGTGACAATACAATAATTTGATAAACTTTTTTTCTTCTAGTCTACATGTTATTTTATGATTACTTAGTACAGGTCCAAGAAGAGCAATTATTGAAAATCTCTGCTTAGTAATAAGTGGTACGATTTACACATATCTTTATTATTTCCAGATTGTATACTATTTCTTTCATTAACATTAACAGAATGCCACGTCAGAGGAACGGGAGAAGGCGGCTGTAATCCAAACCATTTGGCTATGAGTGCCTATCTGAGTTAATTAAGTTCATTTGGTCGCTGTAAGGCTTCGTTTAGTGGGTGGCAGAGAGAGTATTTCTGTAATTTGAGAACTACGTTAGTAGGTCTCGGTTGAGCTATGCCAAATAAGATGCGTTTTCTTTGCCATTATCAGAAGACTTGAAACTGCTGATTGACTTAGTTATCCCACTTGGTTTTATGTAAAAGTTAATTTCATTTGCTTGTCTTATTATTTTATTTCTGTTGTTATTTGTTTGTTGTGTCTTACGATATGGTCGCTCAGCGTCAGTCCTTTATTAATAAATTAAAAAAAGATTAGTTATCCATTCTAAAAATTCTGTTCTAGTTTTGTATTTTAAAATTAAAATAGTGCTGAGAGTTTTTTTTCGCCGGATTCTTTCTCCCGGTCTACTGTAGCCTGAGGGGCGCACAAAGCAGAAGTACAATGACTAAAACATGACTTTATTGAGTGTATGTATACAAATATATCTTATTCTATATCGGGAGTAAATAGTGTATGATAACGAAAATGAAATACAATGTTATAATATTTAATTAATTAATGTTAATTAATGATAAAGATATTAGATACCAAGTATGTCAAAAATGATTCATTAATACTACATAATTATGTAGATACCTACACACTGGTATATGCTTTCTACGAATTACCTTTTGTTCCAGCACTACCAAATTTTTTATTACCTACTCTATATATGTATTAACAGATTAACATCCTATACCTACTAACTGAATTCACACTAACAGGCCCAATAGCCCTGTCAGGAGTCGGTTACAGTTGTTCATGGGCGGCAGCGGCCACTTGTGACTGCTGCCTGCTATTCCAATAAAAAAAGTTTGACTGTAGCTGTGTAAAAACTTTGCAAATCAGTTGAAATTTTACTGAAATTTCCTGGTTTCATTAAAGTAGTATAAAATTTCGTACATTCAAAGGTGGAATGATTTTTTAGTTTTTTACGCGATCCTTGTGGTCGTGCACTGTGCAGTGTTCGTTTGTGAGCGCCACCGGCGCGTAAAAAAAATAATGACGTCATTATATGGATGTGTAACCGCGACGGATTATTTCCGTTGCTTTGAATTAAGAACCGAAATAGTATTTAAACGTTAGTTTTCGAATTGAAATTTAAAAAAGTAAAAATTTATACTGCGATCAAAAGGACGCTAACGGTTACGTAATTTATTAACACAAATAATTTTTTCGATTTCCTCAAATATTGTCTCTATTATATTATTAATATAACAGGTATTATATTTTCTTAAATATAATGCTCGTCAAAATTCAAACTAAACAACGATTATTTAATTACATATATTTATATTAATTAGTCTTCTTTTACTTTGCAACTGAGAGATATAATTTTCATCTACTTTTTAACTTTCGCATATTAATACGATGGGGATATTCGTTTTCATAAACAGGGTAATAACGTAATTAACCAAACATAATCCCAGATGGTTCTCAATAAAAAACTCAATTATAGCGCGGGTCTTAATAAAGAACGGTCGACAAAAAGTGCGGTCGAGAGCGAAATCATGAATATTAATAAAAATATAAGGAACCTTTACCGGTGCAGCGAGGAACGATTTTTTATGCTTAGTCAAGTTTTTGTGCGCATATTTAATACTCTTTCTATGTAAAGGAATTACTGAATGAAGACTAGTGTGCGGGCATCAGGTCCTTTGAAATTAGGTCCTCAAATTAGCAGACCAATACTATGTATGCAAATGCATATAGTACGTACAATAATTCTGATTTTTATTGAATTAATAAAAACATTTCTCCTTTGACAAGTAACAATTTTAGCGTTACGGTATTCAGTGTTACGTGGAAATTGAAAATTGAAATGAATAAAAAAATCTGTTGAAAAAGGTTGGTTGGGTAGAGATCATGAATATTAATGCTAAAATAAAGGAGCGCTCGTGGCTGTGGCCAATTTGATTGCTTTATATTATTTTTTGATATTTTCATTATGTATCTACATTATAAAACAATATTTTTGCGGCAGTAGCTGTCGTCACTTCCGAGATTTTTTAATTGAAATTTTTGATCATCACCAGTTGTTTGATTGAAGCGTGCGAACCATTTACGATAATTAATAATAGCAATGATAAAGCATTAAAAAAGTTTTACTCATATCTTAAACATTTCATACCTAATGGTGCAATGCAAATCTATCAAAGTAATTTCAATATAATAAAACTTTACAAATTAAAATTACAGCGGCCGGTATGAATATAAATATTACATAAAATACACTGTATACTTGTGTACGTGTAACAAAAGGGGTAGGGACGGAAATATGTTATTACGAACTATCAAAAAGTTAATAAGGGAGTAGGAAGCGGCGGCGGCGATAACACATGACGGCACGACATAGCATCATGCCTCCAAAATACGCTGATAAATTTACCAAAAAATTCGGAAATTTATATTTATTACGTGTACATGCACTTTATTTATTTCTTCATAACGTGTATGCATTTTATTTATTTCTTCATAATGTGTATGCACGTTACTTATTTCTTTATAACGTGTATGCACTTTACTTATTTCTTTATAATGTATATCCACTTTTATCTCTCATTCCTTTTGTGTACGTAATCTTTCTCGCTTTATTTGTGTACAGCTTGCCAATTACTTTACATTACGCTTGTTACGAACATTTCGAATACCACGCAGACTAATGACATTACTTATGTTGGGCTTATAAGACTGCCTACAGTTTCTTTTGACGTATTAAATAACATAGCGTATCATTTGTTCAGAGAAAAAACATTACCGGGTGCTTTTTAGATTTTACGCAAGCGTAAGATATACATAGGTTTAATGCCTCCTGTAATATATACATTGATAATAGTAATAGTATTTTTCGTCGTACATCTATGTAGTGTTTCCGTTAAATGTGCGAGTGGATGACGCAAACAGTGATCGATTTTGAAAACGAAATGAAAAGTCAACATGCCGCAGATGTGCGCTCAATAGCAACGGATATTATATTACATCGGCCAATATTTGACTTCGACTATCCTTTTAACGTTTCGAGGTAATGTGATAGAAAAACATATTTTTGCTGCCAATGTTGCGAGTTTCCTCTCGTTTTTCTCTCATATTCTCTTATTTTCTCTACAAATTTATTTATTTATTTATATTTCTCATACGGGTAGGCGGAGACGGAAACTAAAAATTTCGATTTGTTTTGAGAAATTTTTTTAGCTGTTTTGTCATCATCAAAGCTGTCACATTCCTCGAGTCCAAAGTGTTGAATATTATGAATGAATTATACGCCCAATGACACTGAAATGGCCCGTAAAATGCCACTAGCCGTAATGGTGAAATACACGTCGTGAGGCAAACTAAACACCCTTCACTATAATGTTCTCTAAGGTATATGAACTCTGCCAAATAGTATTAAGCTATAGCGGTGGATAGTTGCTCTAAAAGTTCACATATGACAGGGCTCCTGTCACAGAAGGTCCGCGTGCCAATGGCCAAAAAAGGTTAAAAACTGTAATCGAAAAGGAAACACCTTTATAAATAAGAAAACACTTTTAAAAAGTTACGACGGCGAAGGAAAACATAACGATGCAAACTAAACACATTAGAATTCTGCCTTATTCTATAGTTAAAAACTCTGAACTAAACTGGCTTGTCTTAAGACCCGTACATCCGATGTCAATGGTACTAAGTCGGAGGAACTAATTGTCATTGTTTGCCTTCAGAGAATCGAGCTCGCAACATCCAAGCAGTCTAACTTCCGTTCAAGTTGTCGAAGTTCAGTTCAGTTCAGATTTACATGCAACCGTGCCTTTGAGAATGCCCGACAAACTTGGAAACATTTTGACGGGTAAATAAATATTCTCTTATTTTTCTAGAGAGCTTTCTCTTGTAGAACTTCGGTATCTACACTTACCTAATATTCATTTAATGCATATTTTATACTATTTAGTATATTTTCGAGCAAAGTTTTGAGATCAGAATTATTATTAGATTTACTTTATAAAGTGAGTAGTAGCGAGTACGTTTCATAGTGTTTTATACGATTAAAATATTTTATCTATAGTTATTTAGTCACTACATGATTACAAATTATTATAATGAAATCATTGTGATTATCACTACCATGTATGAACCGTTTGAATTGTACTGTAAAACGAATTACATACTTATAATAAGATATTCAAGTGCATATTGTTGTTGTTGTTCGACCCTGTTTATGGAACACTGTCGGACCGGGTCTCCTCTCATAGAGAGAGGGATTTAGGTCATAGTCTACCACGCAGGCCTAGTGCGGATTGATAGATAGATTGATAGACTTCACACACCTCAGAAAATATTATATATACTTTATAACATCTCTAAGGTGTGCAGGTTTCCTCACGATGTTTTCCTTCACCTTTATAGCAAGTGATATTTAAATTTATGATATAAAACACACGTAATAAATCATAGGTGCGTGCCAGGATCGAACTCCGACCTTCCGAGTGGAAGACTGAATTTCAAACCACTAGGCTTTCACTGCTACATATTTATTTATTAGTCCTTACTATTTCGTATATAATATAATACTGTACGCTGTTTTCGTATGTTCATCGTGCAGAAAGGTATCACTTACGATAATACCGCATGATCAGAAATAACTGTACTCTATTCGACGTACAGAAAAACAGTAATCAAATAAATCCGGCTCTGATACCCTGTAACTCAATAACTCGGAATTCGTTCAGGATGAGGAAGAAAACGATAACCGCCACCGGATATCCGGTTACACTTCAATCAAAGATGGCGGCGAAATAAGGCGTAAAGGGTGACGAATTCCCACAATGGCTCGAATTAAGAAATGGCAAAGTTGGTGTAATCCTTAACAAGAGAATAGTTTTATCATGGATAGATATTTTTCTTATGCTATAGAAGTTGGAAAAACGCAATTTCTTATAGCTTCTATTTACCTTAACTACTAACAAAAAATAGGTATTGTTACAATTACGTAAGCAAAAATAAAACCTACTTGAAATAGTGACGAACTAGCCCAATGGGAATTTAAAAGTAGTATTGTTTTCTATTTTCCTATCTACAAACTAGTATGACCTCATTTAATGTGAAAAATAATATGAAAATTAAGCCCTACTAAGCAACTCCTAAGTAATACAACAGGAAATGCTATGAACGGCAGCTCGCGTGACTCTGCAAATAAAACTACTAATGAATTCGATTATCAGATTAGCGACATTGAGTTATAGGCTCCGTTGTGGATAACGATGTCACTTACTTATGACGTATTGTGCACTGTAAGTATTATTTATTACCTGCGATATGATTGGAGGCTATTCATGTTCAGCCACGAGCCTCTGCTATTTGAAAGGGCTAGACTAAGACGGAGCATGTTGATCGATCTCTTAGTTGTAAACCCTAAACACAGACCAACACTAACTAATACAGGAAAATTTCCATTGCTATTGAAGATTTAGTTCATTTTCAACCATAATAATGCCTGCGAATGTAATTACCTAATAAACAAGTACATACATACATACATATCGTCCCGCCAGGTCCCTAACAGGGTAGGCAGAAAGCAGCGAGTGCCAAATATCTCTGTCCTTATAAACAAGTACCTATGATAAATGTAAAAGCATGTTGTATAAAACTTTTACTGTTAAAGTACATCTTGGGTAAGCTTAAAATCGCTCTCAATACTATAATCTGCTGTTAGTAAAAGCGAAATAGTAGTTCAAAACAACAAATCTACTTTACGTTGTTGGATAGCCCATCAATTTCACCTTGACATTATAAAACTGTTACACTCTTCCAACCTTCACCTTCTCATTGTGTAGAAAGCTCCGGGAAAACTGAGTCACTCTTCACCGGAACAGTGATTAGTCATATTTTATGAAATAACCTTTAAATGTTCATAAAATTTTTGGACGTTATTAAGAATAGGTACGTAAGTATTTTAAAGATTTAATTGGCCTGTCAGAGGATTATTTACGATTTTACCTACAATTTAAAATTCAAGGTGTCTTGCCATAAATGCGATACGCCTATCACCACCGCACTGACATATTTTTCGTAATAAAACCATTTCATATTTGATTTGATGGGTATTTATTTATTTCACCTTAAATAATCTATTTCGTATAACAAAACGCCAAATCCGTAATAGGGTAAGCAGAAAGCACTAAGTTATGAAAAAACTATTAATACAAAGAAACGATTTATTTAATTTTTGTAAAAACGATGTATTTATGTAATAGAATTTCACTTTGATTTCAAATGAAATGCTAATATTTATTGTTATTTATAGAAGTCGGTATATACTGTTACATGTTTTAAGTCTTTTATCATTTCATCGTCATTTGAATGACCAACACGTGTCTACGAACGCAACTCTAAAACGTATATCACGTAATCGTAAATTTCAATGTGAAGATATCGTCACATTAAACTTAGCTCACAATAAATTCTGTTAAACTTTTGCTTAATCACAGGCAGGGTATCAGGAAACACATAAAAATAAGATTTATATCGCCCAAACCTCAAGCGATAATACCTGTTACGAAATTAATCATTGTCGGAATATGGCCAAAACTGTATACAAAATTAACGACAAAAGCTGTCATTTTAAAATTGTAAATACTGTGAGAAGTAATAAATTGTGAAATATGTTTGGATCCTTCGAGAACAATATTTATAGCTCCACAGTCTCAGTTCATTAGTAGATTGTCTTTTAGAGACTTTCCAAAGGCCCCAACGGGGTAGGCAGAAAGCAGCGAGTGCCAAATATCTCTGTCCTTACAAACCTGCCGTGCTTCGTGTACATTCATCAATCTCTTCATGCATACACGAATTACTAACTTAATCTATGAATAATTTTTGATTCTATAATTTTCTTGTTGTGTCGTGACTCATAGAATATAGTTTCATATTCCACAAGTATGTTTAATAGCCTTCTTTAATTTATGGCCTTGCTTTTGACCACATTTGTGGTAATTTTTATTACCATCGGGCCCTAAGATGAGTCAAATCACATTCTTTGTTATCTTTCCCACTGATTTACTGATGTCGACACAAAAGTGTGTCACCAAGTTCGCTTCATTTACTGCACAACAAACATTTCGTAGTTCTGAAGCATCGAAAAGCTTCAATAACCAGTCTTCTTTAATATACTTCCCTAGATGCGGTTTATGTTTGAGACAATTCTTCCGAAGCGTAATAATTCATTTTCATTATCTCTTGTCGAAAATACCCACAATTAAAACTTCAACACTACCTTGTTTACTTTTGTTGATTTTCAGAAATGTTTGCTGTTCTAAATGATGTATAGGGTTATTTTAAGATTTATGATATAAGATATCAAAGTTTTATTTAAAACTAGCTGTTGCCGCGGCTTCGCCCGCCTTGAAATCAATGTGTCCCCAAGTTTTTCCCGGGTAAATGCTGACTCCG
>DWGJ01001063.1:0-22476 GCA_018246895.1 Aspitha aspitha aspitha
AGAACGCTAATATTTTTCAATAATAATGCTTATAAAGTACATTAAATCGATAAATAAAACATTACACACACTACCATACATTTGACATACTCATTTGACACACACAACAACGTTCATTGTTTACATTATGGTTGTCAATGTCAAACAAAAAGTCCAAAGAAATGTCAGTAGAATTATTTTTTATTATGGTCGAATTTCGACCAGCAGGCGACCGCTAGTAATAAATAAATAACTAATAACTGGCCTCGTGGTCGAGTGGTTAGAGACCCTGACTGCAAAACCGGAGGTCGTGGGTTCGATACCCACCCAGGACAAACTTTTATGTGATGAGCACATTTGTTTGTTCTGTGTCTGGTCGTAATAAAAAAAATATCTATATAAGTACTATATTGTATGTATATATGTATGTGTACCAGCAGTCCGGTTACCATAACACAGACATTAAATAGCCTAATTTGGGATCAGACAGCCGTGTGTGGAATCGTCCCCAGTTATTTGTTTATTATTTTATTATCGTTTTTCAAGCTTTCAGTCGACTTCGCTTATTAGCTAGCTTGTGTTAAATGTAGAAAGTGAATTTCAATTCATAGGTATACCTAATGAATATTACACGGCAGAAGTAATTCTGTCATTTCAAACCACACTGACTATAACTAGCTGAGGTGGGTGCTTGACAAAATGATATATGCGTTTCAGATAAAAGGATGGTATGCCGATCGATATCGGTTCCAAACAAAAAGTTGGACAAAGAGTAAATTAAAAAAAAGTCCCCTTTGTTCTTTGTCGCTCCACTCATATGCAAATGCGATAACCCCGCCTGATTTAGGGCCTGCATTACCGATTCACGAAACCGTCGGAAACTGTATTATATGCAGTTGGCACGAAACGGCGTCCGATTCTTAGTCAAATCCGTTTATTTTATTTAAATACTAACTTTGTCATTATTGTAAAAAAGAGCACATGTAGGTATTATTTGCATTGTACAACAAAGGCATCTCAATTTTCCAATATACCCACCTGTGTGTAATTTACCATACCGGTCCATACATGTGTATATATACACGTGTTATCAGTCTGCCCGTTCAATATTACAAATTACGTATCCGTAACTTGTATTGTATATTGTATTGTAATGTTTCAGTTATTTCGTTCGTTTCATTAGATTCAAAGCTTATCATTTACAAGTTCATGCGGGAATAATTAAATATCGAATTAGGATACAATTGGCGAATACGAAACATTTAGGCGAGCGCAGGGTACTAAAAACGATAGATAACTTAAAAGGGCGCTCATTAAAGAGATCGTTTTCTCGTGATATGCTGCACTTCGCCACTTGGCAAGTTCATATCTCCAATAATTCAGCGATACATCAACAGCAGCGTTGAGCCACGATTTATGGCGCGAGATACCGCGACAAATCACGTGACATAGAGCGCATTGTTCCGCCTTATCGCGGTTACTTAGAGCGGGCTATTGAATTGATTATTATTGCAAAATAGTGTGAAATGTACCTACGATTTGCTTGCAGAGATACCGTTTGTCTCTGAGGAAATCACTATTTCTTATTTATTAAATTATTTAAAGAAGCTGTGGTCGGCAGAGACAATGTGACACAACTGCGGCAGCCACAGTTTTTACCTTTTTTTTCAGCTTACATGTATGCTTATCCTAGACCCATAATATACTTTTAAAGTATTGGGTAAGCCTAGTAAATAAATTGATGACTTCTTTTTTTAATAAAAAGACGATTACATATAAGAATATTGCGAGGACCTTTAACCACATCTCTTGTAAAAATGGTACATTTGGTTACATAGCAGAAATACATATTATATGTATGTATAATACTAGGAATAAAGCATTTTTGCATCGATGATGGAATACACATGTATATAGTAGTAATAATAACGTAGCTTAGAATTTAAAGTTACATGCCTAACAAAGTAGGTACTTCATAGTCACATAGAATTATGTGACCTGGATCCCGTCGATAGCACGGTGATGCAGCGCATAGTAATGATGTGATCGTGACGTCATTAGGTATCGTAATAAGATGACTGTTATAATGTTGCTGCTTTGTACATTGCAAGCATAACGTCAATGTAGGATAGAAGATAAGGAGATGTAAATGTATGAATCTATTCGCACTGAAAACCTCAATTGGTTAGACTTGTAAAGTGAATAACTGTACCTACATAAAATTGTTTATTTTGATAGGCAAAAGTTGATTTTCAGTAATAAATTTGTATTAAAATTGCTAACAACAGTTCTTATATTAAAACAATTTGCTAAAATCGTATTTTATTGTTCGCAGATTACAATAATTTCAGCATATCGATTATTGGTGCTATGTTTAATAGATTTTTTTAAATTAAAACTATAAATTATCTATAATATTTAAACACCAAAAAGAAATATTACAATAAATCGTTAATTGAAATTTAAAAAGTTGCTTCCGAATCAGACATTCCGTGACCATTTCGAATATCGAATGCTAATGTTTTAATGATGATCATTACAATAAATAATAGCATCGGGCGCTAATAAAAATATTTTCGAACTTGATTTATTACAAAATCGAAGCTACAAGTAACAGCGGTAAAAGATGAACCGACGAGAGATTAATAATGTTCCCTGCAAGTTATCAAGAACATTACGGTTGTACGGACAAATGAACCAAACTTGCACATGTTATGACTTCTACGGGATTACATTGACTAATGTTAAGATATTCGTATGGGAAAGTAACGTATTTTACTGACGGCAAGAGATTGCGGTTGTCTGACAAATGAAGTCTTATATTTAAGGTTAAAAACCAAGCAAAACACTAATAATAACGTCATTTACAGCAAAATCTTCCAATTAACTTGAACAGATTAACGTGTTGGGAACGATAAAATCGCAAGTAAATTATTATTCCTATTATTAAAGCACTCGTTTATTAGAATAAGACAACCACAAGTTCGCAACCGATTGTCAGTAATAACAAATTAGGGTAACCTACCCGAATGTGGACCGCTCGACCGCTATTGTGCTCTAACCCCTGTGTTCGCTAATTGTGTTTTTGTTTGCCGCTTAACGGGCGAGTGTCTCTCGTATATTGAGATTTAAGATAACCTCAAAAACACTTTTAACATGGTATCCTATATTACACTGAATGAACTGTTTACTTCCTATTTATTAGGTCTACGTTTCATTTTAAACTGCAGTATAACGCCTATTCATCATTTTCAATACTTTCGTCACCTTTACGAATAAATAGGTAACATTTTGTTATCTATCTAGGACAAGAACTATTTATACTGGTAGTTTTTTTATTTCGATCAAAGCGAAACAAAAACAGTGTGGAAATTGTACTCGTAAGCCGGTAAAATCGGAAAAAGATGAAGGAAAACAGTAAAGTAGCTATCCATTGTAGTCACACATAGCAGTAATTTACTTTACTGCAAGTAATAATACTGTAACGGCTGCAAACAATCGAAACACTAAATATTGGCAATCTATGCTAAACCGCCCTCGTCATGTCACCCATATGCCGCAGCAGTGACAATGGAATTAGTCGTCATTCAAAGTACCGTAGTAAATTCACAGCATATCTGGATAACGTGTAGCAAGTACACTTGTCTGACAGGGGTAACACTTTGAGCCCTTCCGATACCGACATTATGTGACAACACGGGCTGGGGGCGTGCAATACAATGGACGATCATTGGTGCTTTTACCTCGCTCATGTCATGAACATTTTTCGGTTCGTAATGAATACCAAATTCAAATGAGCCATTGTGAAACATTAATTGCTAGGCACACACGAATTTCGCGGCAAAATTACATTTCCAAAATTGGTTTTCGGTATTCGTTTATAATCTTTGAATTCTTAGCGATGTACTTCGATGTATACATTGCCGTATCTCGCGAATATATTTCAATATTTTCCCCATTAATACATAACGTATCAAATATCAGATATTCGTTTTAGCATTCAAAGAGAGAGACGAATAAATTCAGCCGCAAGCTCGACTCGAAATATTCAATGAAGAGATTTTATGAAGAAAAAAAATCTCATTTGCATCTCAAAAGAGATGCGAGTTAATGGGAGAATTTCGTATGCGAAGCACATTATCTACCATTCGCCGGTTCCCAACCCTTACACGACACTTCAAAGTTAGGCTTCGCCACATCGGTGGGCCTAATTGAGTCAATAAAACAGTATCTTATCCTTAGCGACCTATTGTCCTTTAAGACAAAAGCGTAACCTAATTACGGTCTGGACTCGGCTGGTGAAGGTCAAGTATAGTTTAAGTTTTATTATTTAATACGTGTGCTGGTTTCTTCTCTTGTCTATATCAACTTATCACAAATATCCAAAGAAAATTTACATTTTACTAAACGGCATACTTAAGGAAAACACCAACTATTTTTGTCCTGCAATTTGACGAAAAATATTATATAAGACATCAGTATAAAGCCATAAAAGTTATACCTTCAGAGGTTCCACAAATAAGTAATAAGCTTAAATCACAGAATTTGTAAGTCGGGGCTGGATAATTTGTAATACCGACGTCTCATAAGAATTTCAATTTGTTCGAATCAATAAAAATTGTTCGCGCGGAAACGCTTACGAACTCTAATAACGTTACAGGTGCCAAGGAGATTAATTAAATTCTAAGTTCTACACTGTAGTAATATCCTATGAATATAATATGCTATAATAATAATTGAAAACAGACGCACGATACCGTCTAAGGATATTTTAATAATCATAATGTCATAATGTTTTTGTATAACTTACAAAATAAACACCCAAATTAATCATTAGATTGTTTATTAAAATAATCTATGAAGAACACTAATTACATTCATGAAGTCATAATATATCTAAAACGTACTACGCTAAAATTTTGCGAAAATTTATCAAAAATGTAGTCAGGATTCCACTTTCTGTTCATATTTATAGTAAATTGTGATTGGCATAATTTTGTAATTGGTATGATACATTAAATTGGTTATATTATATTTTAATGAAAAATAAGAACACGCTCATGAACGCTAAGACTTCATTTTGTGTTATTCTCCGAACGAACTGTTGGCAGCAACAATGTTGAGAGGGAAATCTACGTTAACATAAATTCTTCTTTACATGGAAGCCAGAATTGGAATAGATAGGACAGATATCGGGAAGCAGATATAATAAAACGAAATAGTGTCGATCTTATCTTTGATATGGAATAGAAATATTCGATTTCCAATATTACTGATCTCATGTATGTAGACCTTACAAATATCAAAGCAAACTTGCGCAACTCTAAGCGCTATTAATATCATAATGATAAAGGAGATTTTTTAAGTTGCTGAAAATAGATCTAAGATATTAATATTTTTACGTACAATTGAAACTTAGATGTACATAAGGGTTGATATATGTCAATTGTTTGTCTGCCACTATGCTTATATAACAACAGACATTTTAGTAAATTCTAATAAAGTAGGTGGTTGATTTAATAAAACATATTTATAAATCTCTGTAATATTGATCGATTCTATGTATATAAACACATTTATACAACTTAAGATCATGACTATATTATAAAAGCAGCTGAGGCGGTTTTGTGGATATTCAAGCTCGAATAGTAATTACGGGAACCCGGGTAAATGTTAAAAAATGAAAGCGATGACAACTTCGCCGCGAAAAAAGACGTTTGAATTATGCATGTGCAGTATACGGAGCGTAAACTTACTCTATAATTACGCAACATCGTCTGGCGATAGGATCTGACGCTGTATCGAGAGATCGGGCCATCGTTCGTACGATCCGAGATCGGATTCCAACAAGCGCGACCAATTTTATTCACGAAACATTTAGCGTTAGATAAAATCTTACGGCCCGCTCCATAATGGCCTTAGCTGATTTTAAAACAATAAAATGCAAAGCCTTTCGAATGAGTGCGATTGTTAGTGTGAATCAGATAAGTGGACTAGATATTGAAAACGGTGGGATATTGTTTGGGTGCTGGTTTTATTTTAAAATTATACGGACGTTGAATACTCAGAGACGTAATGACTATGGACGATCCTAATTTGGACATCCATATGGAATTTATTAGACGCTAAACATTTATGGGAGCAGTGATTTCTGGATCTTTCAGAACATTAGCAGTTTCTATGAGTTTCTAAGATAACGATCGTATATATGGCACTGTTTACATCTAAATAAGAATGTTATTGATTTTATTACTTATATTCGTATAAAACAACCAGGTCGCAAATTTTGCCAATTATATAGGTACATATAAACATTGATTAAGTGCATAAAACGCCAATATCGAAAAAGGCAATTTCGTAAAAGTTAACGCTTAAGTTGAGACCATTAAGGCAGATACCAAAGATAAAGATTTTCGCCCAAGCAAACGCAATGAAGATTCATGCGAAAGTTAAGAAAAATCTTGATAGCCACGTCAAAAATCTGAGAGGAGTTCCAATTATTATTAAAATCACTCGATAAAATCGAGTTAATGAAGAACGGTACTCGAGATCACGATCGAAGGCGCGCACCAAGTTTGAAATTGATTTTGTTCCTTTGATGCAAGTAGATTGAACATACTGATATAATTTGCGGAAGCGCTCGCTTTTCATAGTATCCATTGTGCTTAAGATATGAATTCTTTGCTAGAGAAGTTTTATCTTAGAGTGTTGTTTCCGCCACAAATTGAGGCTAGATAAGCAGACTTTCAGAATTCTTTTATTTGAGTTGATCTGAACAACTGGTCCTATTTCATAAAAAATGAGGAACAGATTGAAATGCCGTACAACCGTAACACTTTCCTTTTTTGTTCCACTGATAATCCCTCTCATAATGACAGCGAGCGGGTGAACAACTTCACACATCTTCATCTTTGACTATAACAGAATTTAATTCATAATTATAACGAGTGACATTTACTTTAAAAGCTCACGTACTACGCAAAGTTGGAAGTGCCGTGACTTGACCCCTATATAGACGGTGCGGGGGACGAAATCTAAACCAACTAAGCCATCTCTGCTAAGCTTATTCGTGCTATTTTAAATACATCAAGGTTTTTTCGAGCTTAATAATTAATATTACACATGTTAAACTTAGCAGTCATTGATACTAATTAATATCTGATAATCACACAGTTCATTAAACTTCAATTGTTACTACAAACACAATGGCAGGCAATAGCTATAAATAACTGAGCAATACCATTCATCTGAATAAACAATGATTCAATCAACATTAAACGCGAATCAAAAAATATCGTTAATTGTTATTATAATTAATAATACCATGAGAATAAATTTGATTGAGATGAGTAATGGACAATATGATATAATTATAACAAACATTACGGATGTAATTTAAAGATCATGGCATAAAAAGGAAAGTTCATAGAAAAGCCTGTGTCTTCTACAAATACGTTAACCATATTAAAATTGAGTCGGTTTAACTATTTGGACTTTAGAAGGTAATATGCAAAATGGCATGCGAATTTTTGAGATTGGTTAATATTTTTTACATGATTGTACTGTTTTGTGTAATAAAAAGGCATGACAAATAGGCTATTGACCGTTATGATGCTAAGTGGTCACCGTCGCCTACGACATTTATAACACAATAGCTGCCTGGACCTAACACCATGCGTGCCTATTTTTATAAAAGTACTAGTGGACCTGACCATGCGTTGCCGTGGTTAGATTATGTCAAATCGTATGTGACAAATATCGTGCGTTCAGAAATTGACTTTATACAAAAATTTATTGACAATTGACATTTATTATTGATTTATTTTACATAAACTATCCTATCTTTTAAGTTGGATCAAATAATAGATATGTACAACATTTTATTGAAATCGGTTCAGTGGTTTCGGAGATTTTCGCAAAAGAACATAGTGACACGGGATTTTTATATATATATAAGAGATGGTACCTACTTTATTCAGTTCTATGTCTGGATGATGACAAAGAATTATAGTATCCCAGTACATAATACTTGTACAACCATTTTTATATCAATGTACAGTTGTACTACATTATAATTATTGGTATTTCATTCTCATTTTCATTTCTATTGAGATTAACATTTTTCTTTCTTAATTCAGAGCTCAAACATCAGTTGAACCGGTTACGCGAACGGAGGCAATAAAAAAGTTTCACTTATGTAGTAATAAACAACGAAGCGCAGGCAAATAATGAAACGACCAAAACACTGCCGGAATATAAAACAGATCCAAATGCAATAGGCTTTCATACATCAACCGTTGAATACTAATGTCAGTAACAGGTCACATGTCGGCTTTATTTACTACTACGGCTGCGGTGTATCAATCTAATATTTATTTATTTCTCATGAAAGATGCTACCTAAAAAATTTATGAAACGAAATATACAAGATTAAGGTTAATGCCAATTACAAGTTTTCACAAATCGAATTAATAATAATAAATATGATTTATGCATAACGTATAATTTACATAACACCGCAAGTATCCAATTTGTACTAATTATAAAAATGTTTTCAATATTGCTCAATCGATTGTACAAAGATTCTACAAACAAAATTTGTTCCGTATTCAGCACAACATTCTATTACACTCCCATATTTTCACACCGCAAGGTACATATGTAAGGTAACACCGAATAAATCAATAGAGCGGCTCTTTCGTCTGTCTGGCGTAGTTAGTGATTAGTGTCAGAAGCAGCTATTGTCTAGGTGTTGAGTACATTCAGGCTGTAGGGGCACGACAGCGCGGGATCGTGAGCGAACAGTCGGCCGGCCTCGAACCGCTTGCAAAACTCCCGTGGAAACAAATACATTGTAGAACTGTGCACGTCTAAATTCGCTAATGGTGTTCTGATCTGTATGATGCGCTCTCGTTAATACTTATAAGAACAGTAAAAACTCAGCAAACAGACAATTTCTACTGAGAATGGTCATTGGTCCTATGTGGCATATAATCATTTAAACGACGGTCTTTGATTACGTTACATAAGAATTTGTCAAACCACATTATATTTGCACGAAAAATAAAAACAAATTAACTTTTAATTTTCTGTCACAAATATTATAGGAAACAAATTCGGTCAAAACCTTTATTATCTTTAAGTATTTATTATATTTCGTATTACGTGAAATATGCGTGTCAGTGGATAGTTGTTTATACTAAGTAACGTTTGATGTATGCAATGTTAACATTTCGTGCAATGATGACTACCTATAATAAAAGGTTGTAATACACATTAATAATTTACATTTCTTATTTTCTAGAAAGAAACCCGTCTAAATAATACACAGTAAATGTATGTAAAAATTGTTTAATAATATACGAGATCTGATAAAAGGCGTATGTTACACGGCGATGCTGGAAGCCAATAAACTAGGGCACGATGTTCACGGTCGACGAACACGAAGAAGTTTAATTAAAGCCAACCCTGAGCAGGCACGACGCGATGCCATCGCGCCAAAGTCGACGTGATGACGAGCCGCCTTATATTTATTGATGAGATGTTGATGTCCGCAATTATCCACTTACGGTTCCACATATGCTAGGAGCGAAACGAGTGAAGGTCAAACGTAACATGCTTAGTAACCGTTCATGGTATTCCGCCTGACGACAACCAATCGTACCTATGGCGGATCTAGCGTCGGTTTTATGTGCACGATTAACACACGGACGCAATCGTAAGTGTTATGTGCGAATACACATCATCATAAGACTACCACGTGTTTTTTTGTTTATTCACGTATGCTTGTAACATCCACCGATAAACTTAATCAAAGGTTTGAGCTGCGATTACCTAAATTACACTACTTCATTCTGAAAGGATGTGCCATCTTATTTTCTGATAGCAATGTGACAAAAATGAGAATTGTAAACGAAGCGATGCGTAAAGTATTGTCATCGTAAAAGTTGCGTGGATGCGTGTTAAAGTTTCACGGGTGTTTATAAATTAGGTCGATGTATATTTCTTGCGCGTGCGGAGCGGTAGAGATCGCCCAAGGCGTCTCCGGGGCGCGCCGCGCGCCAGTCTCGTCCGGTACACTCCAATTTACGTAACGATGCGACAGGCATGCGGCGCCTGTTGATCAATGTCCCACCAGCTGTAAGCTGACATGTCGTGGCGGCGAATCGAATCGGCCAATTTTTAAACATTGTTACATAAATTTTTGTCATTTCGAACAATACGCGGTTATAAATGTTTGTTTGGCAATATGTTCGAGCTTTTTTTAAAAGGTATAGCTGAAGTTCATTTTTACATCTAAAATTCGCCTATATGTAAAATACGTAATGTCTTCATTAATAGGAATCCTTTCAATGTCCCATGACTAGGTATGAATCAATCCACAATTGCGCGAAGCGTGAAAAGTATGTAGATCTCCACGCTGCGCCAGTGCGGATTGTCAGAGAGGCAGATTAGTTATGACCATCCCATCTGTTGGATGTTTTTATTCCGCTTGAAAGGTCTCCGATAATGTTTTATGCTTGTCCAGGTAAGTACGGAAGCCCTCGTGAAACTTAGCCGGTAGTCGTCATTCATCAAAGTGTTAACAACGCCTGGTGTCGCATTTCTATACAAATTGCTTATAACATGAAAGTATATTATGGCTACGCGAGCGTAATGAATGTTATTTGCTACTCCTTTGTACTGTACTGTACAAACGCACTTACGAATAAGTGACAATGTTAGTGATGAAATAATATTAAGTATAGCAAATACATAGTAGTGATCGCCAAATAATAATTTTTAAAACCTATTGCGAAAACTTCAAGGCTACCTAATTACTTTCTAAGCAATTAATTGGTACGATTTAATTTAGATAAACACTACTATACAAGTGAAGACAGATTTAAAATTTCATTTAAAAAAGTACTGGAACGGCGCTTTTTTTACATCAAATATCTATTGCTCAATGGTTCTATCATCAGTCATTTTCAAAAATACTTATGTACATGTTCTTATTGACGACAATTTTAAAGTGACACAAAACTTAAAAATATACTGATGATGAAATATTATTGCAAATATGCCCATGTGTACTCGTGGCCACTTACGACTTATCGTATGCAAATAATGCTATTTACAAGAGGCTGTTAACGCAAGTTATTATTTTAACTTGTGAGAAATTAAAATGTAATATTTTACGGATTTTCTATGATAATTATTCTACCAAGAAAGTCTCCTTTAAATTACAATTATTTGGAATTTATTGTATTACAAATTGTTGTCACAATAAGGTCTTTTTATTGTAGTAGATATTACTGAATAATTTTTTTGGTTACGTTATGTTTCTTATGAATAATTCATTTTCTCAGGTGAAGTCATTAATCAGAATAACTAAGCATAATCTTCTTGCTTGCAATCTATGAAGATTACAAAAAGGAAAATAGTATTGACGATACTTCTAACATGAATTTGTAATTGATTTACTATGGGAATGTGTGTTCGTAGTTCGTATTTATCTTCGAATTGCGTAATATATTTTATGAGACAGGTCACAAAAACAGCTGCTGTGTTCGCTTCTCACGCTGACGATGGAATTGAGTCTTTAATTAACTGCTAGTAACGTGACAAAGTTGTGCCACCTAAGCACGAACAGAGATTGACACCAAAAGTCAATCACGAGAGCTGTTTGAATACCCTTAAATAGTACATAAATTTTTCCAATCATTAAATATCTACTACTAAATATCAATTTTCAATTGATACTGACCTTATGCTTCCCATATTAGTAGTCGCGGTGTATAATTGTACAAGATATGAAACTATAAGTTATAGTCCTTTGAAAGACATAACAAGTTAGTTGCCTCATATTGTAAAAAGAGGAATCTAATATGATGTAATATATATGGCTGGCTGGCTATGAGCAAGCGCACACAGGCTGTCCTGTGTCACATCAATTATCAACATTGCTGGACGATTACGTGATGCTAAATCCAATCTCATCGTATGATATTGATTTTGCAGATATTTATTCGTATTTAAATCGAAATGGTGAAATGAACGATCTCGATATAAAATACATAAGTGTTAAATATCTTCATACTAATATATGTACATATATTCCTACATTAATATTTATAGCCAAAATTATCATTTGAATTAAGTCAATAATAACCTGTTCTTGGGCTCTGTTAAAAAAGCTTTTTTCGCAAGCGCAAAAGTGGAAACAGCTATACCTAAATAGGCATATATTTTTGAACAAATATTAAAAACAATTACATTATTTATCTGTTCTTAATTTAATAACTTAATTTTCATGTTACAGCAGATGTAAACAGTAACTTATATATTTAAAAAATAGTTGCATTATTGATAATCAAATGTTTGTTTCAATTTTGTCTCCAGATGCATACGTGGCTGTTGGTGGCTTGCGCCGCGGCGCTGGCGGCGCTGGCGTCGGCGCAGAAGCCTGGACGTTTCCTTTCCCTGCCTAACCCCCAGAAATGCGCCAGTCGTAAGTACCTACTTAACAAAACACTAAACAAACAGATTAACATTGAGAAATGAAAAAATGACCTAACCATTGTTAGATAATGTCCGAGAACATAAACTCTATGGGTGACTCTACAAAGTCTGTTTAATTGCATAATCAATCATTCATCAATCATCAATAATCATAAGTACTTACAACAACATTAAATAAAACAACCATTTACAAATAGGAAATTCTCGTTATTAGCAATTAGAGTAACACTTACGGTTTGACAAACTATGTATATAAATTTTATAAATCGGAAAAAGAATCACCGAAGTTTTTATTCGCTTTTTTTAATTAACATAAAAAGTTGATTTTCATGTTTCTTTCGAACAGCTAAGAGTACTGTATAAGAATAGACACTATTGACAGATATTAATGGACTAAGAAATTGTTTAAAAGACTATTTACCTCACTTAATTGATTGTTTTAGCAAAAAGACTTACATACTATATGTATTTAATGGCTATAAAGTATGAAGCCGATCCCAGTGGCATATTTCGGTTCTCACCGTTCTGTCGCATAATCGTTTATATTCGTCATCGTGGCGCGCTCATAGTACGAATACGAATCAACGTACATATTTGTATATCTAGTGTATGACGTGAGTCTCTTAAACTTAAATACTTACGTTGTACTTTGGCATTTATTTCACCCTGTAAACTATAAAAATTTGATTCCGTAAATAGAGTACTATGAAATTACTGTTCACCTGTAGCTTCTGTCGTGGATATCGTACATACTTAATTGACAAGACAAAATATTAGAATTAACAATATTTATTTAGCGGATCAAAGAGCTTTATGAAGAAATATTTAAAACGCAAACATAATACATTCAATTCAAAAAGATCGTATGGTACTTTCAACTAGCGTGTCTCGAAAGTAATAGAGTTTTACAGTAGCATGACACTAGTGTTTAGCAACTACGGCACAATGTAGTTAATAAACTTTCATTCTTATTTCATAGAAAAGGAAAGCTCCCGCGGTCGTTGATCCCCCAAGGTCACGGTCACGAGGACGCGCGCCTGCTCAACCTTGCTTGTTCTTGTTACATTTCAATAGAAATAATACTTTTCTTTTGACACAATGTAAAAACATCTTGAATTCCTTAAGTACGGCGGAAATAAACGGAAATTTTAAGAACGTAAGGTGT
Organism: Aspitha aspitha aspitha; assembly: GCA_018246895.1. Classification (NCBI taxonomy): domain Eukaryota; kingdom Metazoa; phylum Arthropoda; class Insecta; order Lepidoptera; family Hesperiidae; genus Aspitha; species Aspitha aspitha. The sequence continues at coordinate 13,649 of DWGJ01001063.1, forward strand.
AACTGTTATGAATTACAATCAACATAGTCAAATTTAACTATACTATCTATAGTCTATACATACATTTCTAATTTTTTCTGGCAGCTTATTTTCAATATCCAAGTCACTGTAACCTAGGCAAAGAAATACTTCTGATGTAATGTGCCATGACACTGAATTTGATAAATACGTCACAGTTCATTTTATTATCTTAGTCTAAGGACGCAAATGTTCAAGTGCTCCTGAGCTGATTAAGCTGAACTGATCAAGCTCTCGTCGACCTCGAACAAGGCGGGAGACAGCTAGCCAGTCGGTTAGAACTAATTATAAGGATAATGGGCCACGAAAAAGCATTCAAAGATCTTAGCGTGAGATGATACCGTGTCTACATATTGACAGAAATATCTAGGCGCAAAGTACCTACAATTTCTCCAGGCAACACTTGCACAGAGGGATTCCGATACCCAATTCCTTTGTTATTGTTTCTTTGTTTTGCTTTTTTCAAGGACGTACATTGCATGTCTCAATAACCGGCTACACTAGAGCGACTTACTAGGTGAATCGTAGTTACACAACGATTACGAGACGCGGTGAAAATGAATGAATCATGTAACAACAGTTCATAACCGGTCAAAATGTTAAGGTTGTCCATCTGCCAATAGCCCCATAACTTGTCGCCAGTAAAACACGTCTCTACTTATGGATACTTATGGCAGCTAGTTTTATGATGCGCCTACTTGAGCAATCTTTAGACGGCACCTAATGACGTTTTGTTATTATATGCTGTCTAAATTAATAAATTTGTGGTTTTGTTTAGTGAGAAATTGTTTTTTTACTCATAAAATATAATTCAGTTTCGATAAATGTGCTATACGGATTTGTCTTCGTAATTAGGCTTAATGTAATGCATAACAGAACCCTAAATGTATCAGGGATGACAAGAGTCATACAGGAAGACACACGGGATAGTAGGTAGCCATAACTTGATTTACTGCACAGTAGATAGGTATAATATATATAATTTCCACTAGCGTTCGTTACCCAATTAAAATAACATACGGATTCAGATATCTACTATAAATCAAATGGGTACCTACTTAGAATAAGTGATCAATGTTCGTTTTTATCGATTTGGAAGTTGAAAATTTCCGTATATTTCCATAGGCATCTACTGGCATACCAGTAGGCATCTACCGTATTATTTAGATGACAGAAGAAATACCACGAAACAATCGTGCCGGAAGGGAAATAGGAAGTTATATAAGCACTGCACGTAAACCACAGATAGACACATTTCAAGTTGCATTTATACGGAATTTCTTCAAACTTTCTTTTATTAACTTTAATACATTAACTATCATGTAAGCAATATATATGTATCACAAAATGGTTAAAATATACAAAAATATTACTTGACTTATTTGATGAATTATTCAATAAGGGATGTGGAATGGATTCGATAGATGATAATTTTTTTATATTTAATTTCACATTACTGCATAATAACAATGGCTAACTTTATTTTCAGACTATTACGCATCTACATATGAAATTTATTACGTAAAGCAGTCTTAAATTTACTTAATTTAATAATTAGTGAGAGAAATAATGTATGTATATTAAATTAGTTTTGCAACACATCTTAAGCACAGTTTGCGCAATTCATAAAGTAGGTACATTCATTTTACCAAGGATTAGACCGCTCGTTTTTAGATTAGTTAAGCACGAAGCTAAGAGAATCATTAGAACAAGAATGCATTAAATTATAAATGGCTATAAATTTTATCTTCAGGCATTAATAATTTAAAGATTTACAAAGAATATTAATTTTTTGTGCTATCTTGGAGCTTTTAACATATTATATTAATTTGCAAATAGCGTCTAATATCAGAATACATTTACGAATACGAGATTATTTAGAAATTTATTGAAACTGCCAGGGAAGCGATATGGAAAAAATTAAAAACGATAATACTGGCGATGTCTATTGCCACCCGTCATGTACCTAATATTGTTCATCAATTCGAGAAGTAAAGTTACTTAAGATGAATGTGAGAGGACGAACAAGTAAAGAATACCTCAAGTAGATGGTTTCGATGAATGCAGATGGTTCGAAGAGGCTAAAGAAGCTACCACTATACGAGAGATACATGATTGCACGATGAGAACATTTAACTCTCCTATATTCTCGTATAATTCTCCTTTGGGTGAATCACACCTTTGCAACCAAAAAAGTTGCAACGTTATGGAAATAGGTGTGGTAAGTGATCATTTCTCAATCGAATGATATACATTTATAAACACTTCTATAACTTTCGATATACCTATGTTAAGAAAATGATGAATATGAACTATCTGTAAAGGTATAATTTAACATTATTAATGAATCTATCGATAGTTGTTGTCAATGTCCACAAAGTATTTTAATGGGTGTTCGATAAGTTTCCGACGAGTCCACGTGATCTCGTGCAGCGATCCATGGCCGCAGATCACAGGACCGACGTCAGCCATCGACGGGTCACATGAAACACGTTCCTCACACGGTCAATACCGGTTTTATTGCGCTTAATGAGCCTCATTATCGTTTTCTAAAGATTCCACCGCGACTACCCTATTAGAATTATTCCGAAAACTTATACCTTTCCATCTTTATTTCGAAAACACATTGGAAATTGATTTAGCGACTTTTTCATATACCTACAATACCAAAATTTCATATTAATTAATATTATTTATTAATATCTGTACATTTTCTTTAAATTCAGTATCAACACAAAAAAAATCTTAACAAAATTATTTTACCAACGGCTTATAATAATGTGTACGAACAGTGCTTTTCGCACGGTTATTGTATAGAATCAAAGCTCAGTTACATTATTAACGACCAATCATCACCATTGACGTGCATGTCATTATTTCATCAGCTGAGGTTGTCTTAATCTGCAGAGATGGAGCTTTCAAAATGTGGCAACTGCGAACCATAGCGCCCTCTGAATGGTGCCCCAATGTTGCAACTCTTTTGTTTGGTAGACAAACACACCACGCTACCTTTCAAGATTCAAACATCTATCTATGTCATAATGTAATACACCTGTGCCAGTAATAACCAATACGACACGTAAAACTGTTGATAACGTGCCATTAGAAACATTATAATATAGTGCCGTTTAAACTCAGTAGATTTTATCTGTTGCTGGCCTTTTGTTGAATGTTGCTTAAGAGTTAAATCTTATTGTCTTTTCAAACTTGTTGTTTCTGTAGTAGCAAACTGACGTAACTGCCCACGATGATCTGTTCTTAATCTTAAATAGGACTGGATTCCAACGAAATGCCGGACTAAGATATGTGATAACTGAAATTAGTAACAATAATGCACATTAGTTGAGGTACAATGTTTACGATTTCTCAAACAATATGTATGTAAGTATATATTAAGTGACTTCAACTTTGAATGCTGTGATTACAATGCATGCTCTCTGATGTAATGCATTCTGGTATTTGTGATCATTGATGAACTAGTCAAAATTAGATTTAAGAATATTATTACAAAGCATTCTTTATACGAATATCGTGAAATATTATAGTCAAATATTAAGTTAGCCTTTAGCACAAACTGACTATTTACATACCTACCCATATAGGTACATGAATAGAAAAATTGAAGAAGTTTTCACTAAAATTTGATACGTAGGTAACTATTCATTAATAACGAATTAATATTTGATCTTGATAACTGTAGTCTCTCTTTTACATGCAGATAGTATTTTTAACGGAAGCTAAGAACAAAAGTAATCAACTTCTGTGAATAACTACATATGCTCAAACAAATTAAAGAACGATGTGAAGGTTGAAACAACTGAGTCTGAGGCGTGAGACAAAACGTGGCCTACTATCGATGTAAGAGATATATACAAACAGACAAACCCCATTGTTGATGTTACATGCTTAAGTACTATTATACAATCGCACATTAGTCTGTCCGTCATCGCACAAGGTCGTGATGGCGATAATTTTATCTGCTCGGAGAATCTTAATACATACATCATACAATCACCGAACTAAGATTTCACGCTATGAAAATGATTTGTTTTGAAAAATTTACATAGCATCCGTTTTTAATTCGTAATTGTGTTTACGTATTTATTTAGTACCAAGATTATGAATATAGTTTATAATTAACATCCCCACCAGTCAACATCAGTCCTTTGCCTGGCCCCGTGGTCGAGTGATTAAAGACCCTGACTGCAAAACCGGAGAAATGTGGGTTCGATTCCCACCCCGGAGAAACACATTTGTTTGTTCTGTGTCTGGGCGTAATAAAAAATATCTATATAAGTACTATATCGTATGTAGTATGTTTATCAGCTGTCCGGACACAGGCATTAAATTGCCTAATTTGGGATCAGACAGCCGTGTGTGGATATTGTCCCGAGTTATTTATTTATTTATTAATATTGCTCCCCATCGTCCCCCCAGCGCCACCTTGGGGTCTCAAATCACCATGCATTTGATCATCATCAATCATTTAGTCCCACGCTATATTAAAAATCGTTGACTCTATCGCTTAACGAGCTTTCGCAGATGTTGATCATCGCACTTCAACTGACGACCAGAGTCACAGGCATAACAATGCAAAAACAATAATTACATATATTCACAATAACTCTAAACAATTCTTTTTACACTAACACTATGAAATAAAAACAAAATAACTAAAATTCAACAACATTATTAAAATGACAGCGAATAATAAGTTTTAATATTAAGCTCTTATGTATAAATATCCTACCTACTTCATAATTATTGTGTCTTAGTAAAGTGTTCAATTACTGCAGAGCCAGTATACAGTATTACTTTGATATAAAAAGCGCATCCGGTACCAATCCTTGGCCCACTTTGACGCGTTATAGACGCATCAATCTGTAATGGAATGTTATGCTTGCCAAGTCCGTCTCCGTAATGACATCCATCACATACAAATTTACATACATAGAATATTAAAACTGCCAGCCAGTTTTGTGTTTTACATGTAGCTAAGTATGTAGTATTAATAATGTTTTTTTCTCCCCATAGAGTACAATGTACATATTTTTTTGTGATCAAGATTTGAAAGTTCGATGGAGATCATAGATTTAAGTAAAGTAAATCAACAATTTTTTTAGGATTTAAGGTTATATTATATGTAATTTGTAATCATGGGATTGGGTAGGTATATCTCGCTTACATTTTAATTAAGCAGTGTTAAAAAAGAATCTTAAATCATGTAACAACAGAGTCCCACAAAGTAACTATTGTTACCATTAAACAGATAATGTTCCGATTAAACTAACTAAAATAAACATTTTTTGCGTGTTATGGTTCGAAGTGGGATAATCGTGAATGTTTTGTTTGAAACGAATTTGTAAACAACATTTGTGGGTGAACGCGTTACGTAATAAACGAGGACGGCGAGTCACCAGGAATGTCGTACATGTGAATCTGTTTGCATAAATAAAGTTGAATAGTTTGATAATTTCTTGTTATTATACATTATGGACGGGCGTCAACGTCTCCACCATCCTATATTGCTCAATACGGAAAGGTCGCCAATGCAGTTATATAAAAAACATGTTCCGTTGCACCGTTACGACACGCCATCAGACGCAGACAAATGTGCGTGATCATTAATTCGACTAATGGCGTCAATGTCGCGACCGTGGTGGCTCTGCCATGGGGATATGACTTGCCGGCCGAGGGTCGGCGATCGTTTATTAACTGTGCACTAACAACACCCAGTTTGTCTCCGTTTAGTGTCGTGTGAATTGTTATTCAGATATTTATTCGTGCCTTGCCTGTATTACGTGAGGTCAGATTATCTAGCCTTGTATTTTATAATGCCAATTGTCACCTCCGTTAGCGAAGATACTGATACGTATCTAGTATACAAATACATGTATTTTGTTTACAGGACCAAAAGAGTTCTTCTATCGCGGTCACAACTACTTCTACACCGGACATGTGCCCGCGCTAGCTAACAAAAAATTTGACTGGTTGGACGGCCGTAATATCTGCAGGGAATATTGCATGGATCTTGTATCAATGGAGACTCAAGAGGAAAATAACTTGATATTTAAGCTTATCCAGCAGAGTAAGTAAAATACATAATTACTTCTAAAATTAATTAAAATTGCTTTGATTAAAGTTTCAACACTAATCTATTTCGGAACGATAACTGCCTATTATAACTGACCTATGCGCTATGGCGGGAAAGTTTACCAACTTAAATACTTTACATTATGCCTACCGGCCGACGTAACATTTTACATGTGATGTCATGATCAGATATAACGGAAGCACCTAATCAACATTGCAAAGTTGGCTAAGCTACACTAGTGACTTACGCTGGTGTATAAACACTGCAATAGAAAAGTGTGGGAAGGGCTATTGTAATTCACGAACTGTAATTTACCAACACACTTACATGTCTCTTTTGTAATCGTCAACCACTGCACGTATTTTACAGACGATGTCCCCTACATCTGGACCTCTGGACGTCTTTGTGACTTCAAAGGCTGCGAGTCGCGTAGAGACCTGGAACCTAAGAACATCTTCGGCTGGTTCTGGTCGGCCAACAGGGAAAAGATGTCACCTACCAACCAGGTTAATAATACTTTTGAATGTATCATCAGAGAAACGAAGTATTTACTAGGTTACGTAAAATGATAAGAAAAAAATTAGCTAAGCGTACGATTTGGTAAATTTGTTTTATGTGCTTTAAATTTATCGTAACTGAGACATGCTGCTGTGTTAGACTCGTGCATTGAACGTAGACAACCTCCAACTCCACAGTACCCACCAACTTATTTGCATATTACATAACACTACTTACAGAAAACGCGATGAGAATGTACTTGCTTGTTACATCTTGGAACAGAAAAGATAAAATATATTTACAATATGCCACCGTGTGACACCTGGATTGCATCACGCGCTCATACTTTCCGAGAACTATGTATATGAACAGAAACTAAAGATATGCTTTGTTCATTGCTTTACCTAGACAGACAGACAATACACATGTTTTATATGTGTCATATAATATTATACTTTATATAAATTATTTTAATATGATAAAGGAAAAATATACATTTATCGCTCTTTGGTGTTCACTTGCATGCCAGTACTGATGTATGTATAAACAACGCAATAGGGTGAGTAATGGTACTTTGTACTGTGTAACAACGGTATGCAGTAGTGTAATGATGGTTTGCAACACGTTTTTCAGATCCCCAACGGCTGGGGTTACAACCCGTGGTCGCAGACGGGCCACAAGAAGCAGCGGCAGCCAGACAACGCGGAGTTCGAAATCAACGGCACCTCAGAATCCTGCCTGAGCATCCTCAACAACGTCTACAACGACGGCATCGCGTGGCACGACGTCGCCTGCTACCACGAGAAGCCGGTCGTGTGCGAGGACTCCGAGGAGCTCCTCAACTACGTGGCCAGCACCAACCCCGGGCTGCGTCTGTGATCTGATCCAACCCAACTGAACGCGACAATCTTCACTTTTCCACCAACTAACATGCAACGTGTGATAGAGGGCGGACTGCCACTAATCGATGGGAGAATATTTATTTAAAACAAGCATAAAATAATGAGATTTCTCTCTGTTTTGATACAATTTTAGATAATTTCTTTCTGTGTCTGCTAACATTTGAACAAAATATTATATAACTCCGCTGTCAATACTAATATGTTGCACATTATTGTAACCTACGTGACTGGATTACCTAATACTTTACTGTAAGCACCAAACAAAAAGTGCACTCCACTTTTTCATTAGGTAATTATTTACGAATTTATTGCAACAGCAGCATGACGTTTCCAGACTTACCCGTAATCTCAATATGTAACGATCTCTTTCTTATGCACTGCCCTTAATCCGACGTACAACTAATGTACAGTATAGCCATAAGATATTATAGTTAAGTTAACTAAGATTATTTACCTAAGGGAAGAATTTCTATTTGTATATAAAATAAAATAAAACATTTTGAAATCATCGCGTTTAATTTGAAATACTGCCATGATATACAATAATCACGTTCGACAATCAAAACTCTATTAATGATACAAAAAATATATTTTTCCAAGTAACGAAAGATAAACGTCCCTTTTCTTAAATAACTAATAACACCGTAAGTAACAATTAACATATAATCAGTACACTCCACATGTAAAAATAGTGAAAAACTATCAAGCACAACACAGCTTGGTTATGCATGGTTTGGTGAGAATTAAAAGTTAGGACACCAAAGTTAAACCATTATGGTATGCAGATATATGCAATCCTGAGACGGATTACTAGTTACAGTTACCTAAATCCACTCAAAATAGAGTGAAATGCAACAAAATACCACGTCACCCCTAGTGAAACAATAACATAATATTTGCATAAGTAATACAATGGACTCGACTGTCGTGAACTTACTAATGTACATTACCTCGCTATATTCAAGATACTTATGATATTACAAATGCCCTTTTTAAGAGTAATTGGCTACAAAAGTATTGGACATAAGCTGGACGAATATCCTATCTACATAGACCTCTCGAAAACGTAAAAAGAAAACAAGACGATTATTATCGTAAAAAAGCAACGCCATCTAACGGCAAGTATAGAATATATATGAAAAAATAACAAGTTATAATACCACTATAAGTAAAATATTCAATGACAACAAACACTTTTTTCATCGAATGAAAACAAATATTGATCAAATGAAAATCGACATGTTACAAAGTGCAACAACATCTAAATGTATGTTTACAGGTCATGTTAAAACCTTCAGTTACAAAAATAAATCTTC
>DWGJ01001064.1:0-22469 GCA_018246895.1 Aspitha aspitha aspitha
AGGTGTGCAGGTTTCCTCACGATGTTTTCCTTCACCGTTATAGCGAGTGATATTTAAATTTTACTTATAAAACGCACATAATAAATCATGCCAGGATCGAACCCAGACTTCCAGAGTGGAAGGCTAAATATCAAACCACTAGGCTATCACTGCTTATCAAAGATTAAATGAATGCTGTTAATGTGTCAAAACTTACACTTACAAAATTGTAACAAGTACCTACATTAAAAGGATTGTACAAATGTACATAGGTACATAGTTTCAATCTTTTACAAAACAACAGATTTAAAATAATTTGGAAACGTAATGGAATTTCGAAAATCCTTAACGATGGCGTCACCGCTAACACGGGCACGACAATTATCTGATCAATCCGGTACCAGATTTGAATAATTCGCGAAGAGGATTTCTTCGTACGGTTCGTGGAAAACGCTGGCATTGAAATATTGGGTATTCGCCGATAGAAATCAATTCAATTTTTTGAAAGTGCGCCTGTCATTCGGGCTGGGGGGTGGATCGTGCCCGGACTGCCGAGTGCCGACTGCCGGGGCCGACTGCCGAGTGCCGAGTGCCCGATTGAGATGCAAGCCGCGTCCGCGATTTCTCTGACGGGAGCTAAGCCAGTTGATTCGGACGATTTGTCTTCTAATGTAACAGGTTGTTCCGTATAATAAGATCTGATGTCTGCGAATTCCAAATTCAAAAGTTTGTACACACTTCGGTGAGCCGCCGATTTTGTGCTGCCAGTTCTTATTATATATATATATATGTTGTTTGATATCGATTTCCCTGCGCTGTGCTTGATGACGTCACACGTCCTCAATCCTATTTTCTATTTTCAAATTCAGTACTAAACCATGTTTAGTATTAGTTCGTGTATTATAAACCCAAATCACCTGACTTCGGAATCATGTCTTCTTGTAAATTCAAATTATCTTATCCAATACTAAATGTCGCAAGTATATAAAGTAACATTTTTTTATCATTCCGGTAGGCTTCGGGTTCCCCTCAAACGAAGGTAGGCTGGAAACAAATGAGACTAGAACAAAACTGTACGCACTTTTAAAAAAAGAAAAAAAATGCACTTAGAATATGCTTTTAGCCCGATGATGAGTATACGTACCAAGTTATTGCGTTTTAAATCAGCCTGATGTTTTTTCACTTACAATTTAGTTATTATAACTATAACAAAGCATACAGTAACAATACTAAAAAAAACATTTACTCAATCCCAAGCGTCTGTGACTAAAAAAAGTCACTCTATTTTCCTTACCGACTCGTACAATATATATTTCAAGTCGAATAATAACAAAATTTCACTCGTTCCACCCCATTCGTGTAAGCTTAAACAACATTTTGGTATATAACGTTCATAGTACATGGCGTACAAAGTAGAGCGTTATAATAATATTCAGTAACCTCGAGGCATGATGATGCAAATAAAAATGGCGGGAAAATGTAGATGTAGACCGCGAAGCGCCTTATTATCTAGGTTGCGTATAAAACCCAGCTAAAGGAGTCGTGAATAAAAAGTCCACAGCGGCTCCACGGGGAGGTGAACTCATACACAGCGCCGAGGGCATTTGAAGAACACGGAAATACAACAACCAAAAGGGAATCCGCATTCTCCTTGCACGCTCTCAACGCTGCGATGGAATTAAAAACAGTAATTAGTGGTTTTACGGGGGGTGCTTTTTAGAGTTCCGTACCCAAAGGGTAAAACGGGACCTTATTACTAAGACTCCGCTGTCTGTCCGTCTGTCTGTTTGTCTCCAGGCTGTATCGCATAAACCGTGATAGCTAGAAAGCTGAAATTTTCACAAATGTTGTATTTCCGTTGCCGCTATAACAATAAATACTAAAAATTAAAAATATATTATTTATTAAGGTGGGTCCCCATACAATAAACGTGGTTTTTGCTCAATATTAAAAACGGTAACATGTAGACGCTTCAAATTTTCACAGAATATTTACTTGTATATTACCTTATAAAATAAATAATTAAATAACAATAAACGTGATTATGGATGATAGTACGGAACACTTCGTGCGCGAGTCCGACTCGCACTTGGCCGGTTTATGTTAAGTTAACAAGTTCACATGTTTGAGTCTTTTACCTCGTGCGCGGCTCTTTAAGTTATTAACTCGTAATAAGAACCACTAGTGCGCGAACAGGACAAGACATGGAAAATCATACATACGTCCACAATCAGAGTAATGTGTCTATTAGTACTCGAGTGTCCAGTTCACACGAGAGTCGAATTAAAAAGTCATCACAAACGTATTACAACTAACACCTTACCACCCGTATTGAAACGTCATTACGAACAGCTTTAAACCCCATCATCGAAACATTACAGTCACAAATCCAACAGAGTTCGACTCCTGCGTTTCATTCCCAGCTGCGCCGTCAAATAACGAATCTAATTTGTTTACAGTTAACCTTCCTATCGGCTTGGCCGCCCCGTGATCCCGGAAACGCAGTACAGGTGAAGGCTTTAGAAACAAGTTTGTCGAATCGTTTCTTTTTATCTTTTTAGATGCATTAAGTTCAAAGGAGAGATTAACGTTTGTTTTACAGGATTTTGTTCCGAACGGGATAGTCCGAGTCGCCCTTTTAAAATAATCGTTGTGGATACCGGCTGGGTTTTTATTACTTTTTCGCCTTAGTTTTTGAATTTAACACAATAGCTTATGAAATATTGCAGTCCACGAAAATTATTTGCCGTCGTCCTTCCGCAGTGCTGTGATTTTTTTTGTTTGAACTCATTTTGTTGGCTGGTCTGGTCTGGTCATTGTTAGAACAGTAAATGACTGCACCCGTTTCTTATACATAATAATGCTTGCAAACTTTTTGAAATGAATCAACTCTGTTACTAGCTATGTTAAGCTCTATAACTCTATATTGTATACTATCATAAGTTTGCTTTATTTTCTTAGTACAATAATTAATTTCATAATTGAAGGCTATATAAAGTTGCCGTGTCAAACGTCTACTGTGGTAATATAACCGTTGCCGCATTTCTAGTCGTACATCAGCTAACTGCTAATTTTCTGTAGTAAGAGAATGTAATTTTAATTTAATTGCAAATTGCGAACGATCTATGAAGTTGAATGATAGGAAGTACCCACTGCGCATAGGTGACCGCTATTGGAACATTTTAACAAGCGTTTCTGTGCTTCCGAAGACACGTGATAGTAAACAGTCCAAAGGTACCGATATGCGATTCAATTACTGTTATTTTTATCTCATTTCATACCCAAGATTTCAGATGTGAAAAGAAGTATTCTAATAACAATTTTCTTATTTGATTCAATAGGACAATAACAATCTAAGCGTATACAAAAGAACGAAGAAAATCAACAATTTCTTCCAACGTCAAATGAGATACATCTTACATTCGTAAATTACACGAAACCCATAGCTACCCTACGATTAGGAATTGTCCAAGCTCGTCCAAGTTAACGCGCCATTCGTAGCCGGATGGCTTTGAATTTATACGACCTACTTGCGAAGCTCCTAACACCCCTGACATTGTATTGTCGGTACCGTACTTCGCATTTCGCTGGGTTATGACGCCCTCAGACTACGTACAACAAACGGACGTTTTGAACACTATGTATCAAGGGTTACAATATAAAAACGTAATGTACATAAACAATGCTAAATTTGATATTATTATGAATCTGTTTTAGCGTGCTTCATTGTTTCTGTAGTAAATCGGAAATAAATATATGAAACGACATGCATAGAATGGAAAGAGAAAAGTTGACGTTTAACATAAACATAGTTGTTCTTAACATCATACTCGTATGTTACATCTGACGTGTTTAAATAATTAGTTTTCATAAATCATTTTTATTAATCAGTACCAAATTAACATTCATAAACGGATAATCGCGTGTAACTCGCTCGCCGTCTGAAGGCATCTTAACGCTCATTATTCTGTGAGGTTTATGTGACGTTTTACAAAACCTAGTTACGTGTGGCGGTCACTTCACTTGTATCTCTATGCTTTGCGGTTAAAGTGCAAATTCGCTTGCGCAGTGCTTAACGTGATTACGCGTTCCTTGAATACCAACGTTAATATGACTCTTATTCCCAAAAAGAGCAGTTATATAGCTATTTTGTAGGGAACACGAACCGACTTACACTGGATTCTGGTTTTGTTTCGAGGTAACTTTGCCTCTTGTTTGTATCCGTTATGTACGTGGTGAGTGTAATGATGTAAGACACTTGGAATGTGTTCCTTCATGTGTTAATTATAATTACCTCAGGAATGTACTCGCACACTAATGAGAAAGATCTAATTTAACAGAGATTGGTTTCACTATATAAAATGAAGATGTCCCCGGCTTGGTCAGACGATGATGACCAAAAGGCTGCATGCAAAACTCGAATACTTCGACCTGACGTCAGCAAGATGGCGCTTATTATGACATAAGTACAGCAGTGGACTAATACAGATAAATGATGATCAAGTATGATCATGTATCAAGTCCCACAATTGCTTTGTTGCTGATTGTTTTATCATTGAACCGTGACAATCAGAGTTGGTAAACCTGCAAAGCTCATGAAAGCTTCAATATACCTCCAAGGACAAACAGAGGTCGTTACTTAAAGAACGTGCGTTGTTTTATTCTTAATGATTGCGGTGTACATCATGATTAAACTTTTCGATTTCTAGACGCAAACAATATGTAATGTAATATAAATTCAAATTGTTTTAATCATGCTGCTTGGCAGACTAAATTAAATGTACTTTATCTTTGACTAGCTGTGCCCGCAGCTTCGCCCACGTGGAAATTCAATATTTTCCCGTTTTTGCAACATTTGTCATTGCTACTCCACTCCTATTGCTTATAGCGTGATGTTATATAACCTATAGCTTTCCTCAATAAATGGACTATTCAACATAAAGATAACTTTTCAATTCGAACCAGTGGTTCCTGAGATTAGCGTGTTCAACCAAACACTCTTCAGGTTTATAATACTAGTACAGATGTATCCGTACGTATGAATATTTCCACGGATATTATAACATTCTCATAACATACCTGAGGACCGTATATCATCGGAGTGGCCGGTCTCGTAAAAGCGCCCCAAATTAGCATACGTGAAACACGTTATTAAGATATATGGTGCATGTTAATTTGTGGTTCTTGTTAAGGCCGCCGACTTGCTTACACGTTTTTGAAACAATAAGTTGCATTAAAAAATGGATTTTTAAGGAATATCTTCCATCAATTCGTCTGATCGTGGGTTTTACTTATTACTCTTTTTAGTACTTTCCACATAGAGGTCATTCTCACTTTTTTTTTAAAACAGAATTAATGTTTTTAAATATTGAATATTAAAATCGGACTATGGCCCTTAAGGGATGTGCCCTTAAGGTGTCGTGTTATGATATTCACATAAAATTAAGATACGAAACCGGTTGTACATTTTACAGAGCAGGGTGTAATGTACATAGCTTCCGTAAGGGTTGTGTACGTATATTTTTATATAGTATATACATACATGTATGATCTATAGGCAGTTGTAAGTGTTTAAAATATTCAATTGACGAAAACTATAAAATATATTTAATTGAAGAAAATTGCAACAATAAAAAGCGGTTTCATATTGTACTGTCATCTAGCCGGATTGCTTTGCCGGCAGGCTTTAATTAATCAAACTTGGCCTTAAACGCTAACATTAGTAGTTCCTTAAATTGCTAATCCTTAACACAGATCCTATCATAGAAACATTATAGTTGTCTTAAAAACATTCGGAATATGCTAATATGTGCTAATAGTGTCTAATGGTGGCTTTATAGTACAGTTGACATCAAATACACATTACGAAATTTATTGTTATGGTCCGATAAGAGGTTTTTCGTCACACGCGTTATTTGTAGGCAGGTGCCGTAATTCCAGTGACTTTAAAATTAACACTGATATCGGGCGCTTTTAATGGATTTACAAATATATTGATATTTGATTAAAGTATTAAATTTACAAATGGAAAAGCCACACTGTTTATTTGTCGCGTTTTCACATAATAACCCTTTAATAGATATTGTTTAAAAATCCATATGGAGCAAAATAACGTGGTAAAGAGGTCCAGGTCTAATCGATCTCGAAGCGTGGACTTAGCATTCGTGTCGTGACATGACAATCAATGAATTACGGGACCAGTCTATATATCTTATGAATTTGCAATAAAAAAATTAAATGTGTGTAAAAGATACGGTAAGTATAATAAAATGGAAATGAGGAGCGTTATCGTATCGCCTACGCTTAGTAAAAAGGCTGAAGTTTATGTTGAACTTAAGCCTTATCGCTATTTCAACGTGAGTGAATCGGAATCGGATGTAGAAACAAAATATCAACATAAACTTCTCTATTATGGACAATGAACAAGTAGTATTTAAAGTGTGATTTAAATACTCACATTGAATGTGTGTGTGTGTGTGTATCTATACCTACACACATTTAGACGAAGATTCAGAACAGATCGGCAAGCGTGGAGTACATACGTGTTTGATTATCTACGGGTTCCATGTTTGATTCCAGAGTGGGTGGATATTTAAATATTACTTTAATTATACCATCACGCCAGCTCTCTACCGGAATAGGCAGAGAAAAATTATCTATCAAGTATGAATCTATGTATGAATATATTGATGATGGTAAAAGACACGTTATCCTTAAGGATATATAAATACTTGTATCGGATGTTTTTTAGCCCAAGTACCTAGTAAAATTCAAGTACAGTGGCCTAACTGATTCGTTTAAATAATAAGTCTTCAGTCAGCACGTAATATGGTAAAACATATAATTTGTATCCAATTTATCATAGAAAATGTTTGTTTCCTCTCTAAAAACTATACTGTACACGCTATTACTCGAAGCAAACTACATTTAGCTCACAAACTTATTGAATTACGGTTTTCGCCAAGAAACAATATCTCAGTGCGTACATTTTTTTCTATATTTCAGTGTTTTCTATTCTTATAAAGACAGCATCCTTGTGATAATGCGCAAACGATATTGAAATAATAAGTAAATTTGTATCTTTCTTTAAAAGTCGAGTGAATGTGTCCAATTCATATTTGTTTATAGCAACAGTACTTACTATTAAATTATTATCAACAAGAGAAAGTGGACTGAAAAAGGCAACGAAAAGGCAATCGCATTGTGCTCTAACAGACTGAGTCCCCGCTTCTTTCAAAGCTTTTAAATTAATTAAACACCTAAGCTCTTTTTGCGAGTTTGAATTTGAGCCAGCATTCTTTTAACAACGCCCTGTATAAACAAAGGAGTACGAGTATAGCGCTTGCATTCTGCCGGGGCGCGGCGCGAAAACTAGCGATTCTAGCTGAAATTAATGTAAAAAAATCTGACCAACATTTTTTACAGAGGTTTATTTTGTTACGGATTTCCCATTTGCTTTCGTGTTTAACAGAAGCTGAACTTAATTAATAGTAACAAATAAATGGTTTTGTTTCTTTTTATAAGGTAGGCCTAGTTTTTTTAAGTATAATAGATTCACCTGTTGCATTTTATAATTGTATTTTTTAAGTATAGTTCTTAATTACTTTGTGGCATCCATTTATTGTACCTGGAAATAAATATTACTGCTTATACCGTAGTACTCTAAGTTCAATGTTTTTTCAAAAATTTAACTTAATACGTAACTATACTTAATATTTCGTGACGTCATCGTAAGTACTACAGTCTATCGCTAGCAGTGGGAGCGTACCCAAAAGGAAAATTTCAACTGCTCATGGCAAAGTGGAAAGCTAAGTGTTGCTATAAATCTGTTCGTAGAAAAACAACGTTTCCTTCGCTCTAATTTGATGTTGGATTTTCGGCAAAGTTCCCCTTATAGGCAAATGGTGGGTAATTACCTCGATGCATCAGTTCTCTGTTGTAACATCTTGTTTCTTATTAAAACCATTCTGCGGAGCGAAGAAATATAGTATTTTATTAAAATTTTTAAAGTGTAAACTTGTAGTATTATTCTTAATGGTTTAGTTATTATTATACAATCACGCCAAGTAAGTAACAAGGTAGGCAGAAAGCCACGAGTGACAAACCTTTATCCTTACCTTCCTTACGTGCTTTGTCTACATTCATAACTCCCTTCATAGGTTCACGCCTGTGTCTGGGATACTTGACTCTCCCATCAGCTAGTATGTGACCTATTCAATTGAGGTAAAAGTTGCTCTCCCTCAACACCTAAATCCATGAACACTCGCATTGTATATCTGTTTTGTCAGTCTTTAATCAACTACTGTTCATATGTCCCATTAGATGACTGGCCTCGTGGTCGCGCGGTTAGAGACCCAGACTGCAAGACCTGAGGTCGTGGGTTCGATTCCCATCCAAGACAAACATTTGTGTGACGAGCACATTTGTTTGTTCTGTGTAATATATCGTATGTATATATGTATGTTTATCAGCTGTCCGGTTACCATAACACAGGCATTAACTTGCCTAATTCAGGATCGGATAGCCGTGTGTGGAATTGTCCCCAAGTTATTATTATTATTTTATATAATTTACAAGTGCATTTCTCCCGCAAACCCAGTATCATTTAGTATTCCTCAGAATCATTTTTACCGCAAGCCGTTTGTACCTAAAAGAGACCCAAGCGGGCACTTTGGTAAACAAACGAACACTTTCATTGAATATACAAGCAACAGCTATTCAAATCCAAATCGGGCATTTTTTCCACTCTATATTCAAATTTATACTTTATAATGCAAAAGAATAACACACATCTTTATAATAATAGTAAAACATGTAAATGGCATATGAAGTCAATATCTTGTAATTTACGTTGCGTTGAGATTTGTGAGAATTAAATACTACGTTTTAGTACCAGTACGTGAAATTGTTGCCATAATACAAGTTGAAAAGCCTCAACGCAATGACTGATTTTCGCTGCGAAATAATCAAGTATTGGATAGTGAAATGTCTAAAACATTCGTCTTTCGAGCATTTGATGTTTGCGAATAAATTACGTATGTATTAATTATTTTGGACATGTGAAGTGATATTCAAACAAAGATATTAGTGAAATTAAAGAAGAAAGTTAACAATGTTTTCTCTGGTTGCGGGAGCTTTTTATTTTTTATTGAAGTTAAACTTGTAACATCTTGTAATGAAGGAATAAGATAACCAATATGGAATAAATGTAATTAGATTGGTATTAGATAATATCTAAATTTTAATAGGCATGAACCTCGCTTTCCGTGATTTAGACACTGACATTTTCCTAATCTCTCATCTAATTAGTTATCTTTTATCTGCCCTTTAAACCAACAGTTTTGTGTTATAACTATCACAAAAGTCGTATTTCGTGATCAAAAATATCTATAATTCGTGCTTGACCGGTTCGAAGACCTTGATACAGGAGATTTTATCACAGAAACCGTGATAACTGAATTTAACTTGGCAATTTCAACATGACATGGATTTTCGGGACCGTGTTTATAATGTCAAGTCATATTAGCCGCTCAGATTTTTGTGATTTCAGATCTGACAAAGGCGTTTGATAGCATTTAATGGTTATATTTTAATAAATATATCGGAATATCCAGTTTTATCTTAGCTTCGGAGATTGAATCATGCCTAATTGAGTTACAATATTCATTTCTGTATAACGAGCAGAAATAACTATTGCATCGTCACCAATAATTACATCGTTTGAAGTCAAGGAAATTTCTATTCGATTCCTTTTCCTTATTTATCCCAATACTTCATGTACTGAGATTTTTAAGAATCAATTTCAGAATTTTATAATTTCTTCTCGTAAGAAGAAACCTCGGAATTGTCTGTTACGAATAATTTTTCAATGTGACATAAATTATAAATCGGATTTTCCGTCGTATTAAATCATATTTAATACTGTTACAGACCCAAGGGAAATCATTCGTTAGTACGATAATGAAGGCATGCCCGTGGAAAATTAATTTTTGTCCTATAATCGATGCAATCTTACATAATATTATACATCTGTGACTAAATGCGGGATGTTATTATTTGATTGCTCAATTCTATTGAAATTGTAATGGATTTTAAAAGTAATAACAGGTCTGGTAAACATTGTAATGAATTTTATACATAAAAAAAACATTAAAGTTTGTTTTAAATATAGGTTTGATTATTAAAACGGGTTTCAAATTTGTTAAATCGTTAGTGGTATGTCGGATTGAAGGTATATTTAATTGTCTGATTTTCATACACCGGGAGTGTCTAGAATTAAAAAAAAATCGTTTAGATTGGTTTAATTGGAGGCTATGTCCAAGTTTACAAGACGCTATTCATGCGTAAATACAATTGGTTAATGTCCAATTACAATATAATTGTAATATATAAACAGCCTTAGCAACAAGATATTGGTAAATAAATGCTTTTTCTTATAAGAGTATCAAGGCAAAAAATGTTTACTGGCCCATTTTCAATACCGCTATATTTACCAAACTTTAACAGAACTCCTGCAGTCACGCATAATACATATATTTTGCAATGATAGGCGTCCTTGACAAAAATGGAGAACTCACCAAAAGGAAAGTAGGCGGTTCTTAATCAGTGTGTCGAAGGCTTATTGGAAAACTTTTCAGGAGCGAATAAATAGTTGCGCTCCCCAACCAGAAACAACATTCGTGAACGGTAAAGGACTTGGTGAACCAACGGCAAGTGAAGATCGAAACCGTCCGTCTGCCGGGTCAACGTGTCAAAAAGACCTTTTCTGATTCTTCCAATATGGTTTTCTTAGGAATTGTTACTGGTGATTCAGTTAAGGATCCAGAGAATATATTATAAATGCAATGTTAGATAAGTATCTCCACTATAGTTTTAGCACCATTTGACAAACAATTTCATAGAGCCCTTCAATTGCTTTTGTGTGTTCAGAACAGCTGTTTTGTTAATGGTATTGTAATTTTTTTAGGAAGGAATAGGGAATGGAAATTTATTGATTTATGAAAATATGCAATACGACTACGAATATTATGAGGAAATTAATTTGTCCTTGATTACGTTTGTACTTTATTGCATTGATTGGTTTATAAGGTATGAAGTAAAGGTTGGTGTTTTTATTTTGTAGTTATATCATTTATCGCCTATCGCATACCAGATGTCGGTGGTTCAAATTCGACTAGCCACCTTGAAGCTAATAGTGTTGTGCGGAGTTTAACAAGAGTATTTCCCATGGGTGCTCTGGACTGCTTTTCGTTACGGTTTTTGGTTAATCGTTTGTACGAGTTGTATACACAAGTCTTGGAAGGCGGATTATATGTGATTTGCTCTCTGTCTTAGAGGAATTTTGGGGTTTCAAGTTTATTGACCGTTGCAATAAGTATCGAGCGTATTGCATTTGAGCGTATTGCACCTAATGCGTTGTATTAATTTAATTTGCTTTTGTATTACTGTATGAAATATAGCATTGTAGAACTGACTAGAGAATATATCTGCGTCACGACTTACTCGTATTACGTAGATTGAGGATTGATTAATGTTTTTTTTACCTTTGTGCTTGACACTTAAATAGATGGCGCTTCCCTTGGCTTTGTAGAAAGACAGACGATATTAAAACCAGTGGTAAATCTGAAGGTCGTAGTAAGATAATAAATGATTAAAGATATTATCATACTCATACAAGGAACGCCAAAATTGTTAATCTGACAAATAGGATTTATGTATCTCTATATATGTATAAATAAGGAACGTGACAAACTGACTAACCCAATGATCAACGTACAACACTGACGTGCAAAACGCTGAATCTAGAATCCTGAAATGTTTCACATAGGTTCTTTTTATATCTAGTGAAAGTGAGCACTTGGGAAAGAATTTTGGCAATACCACCCTTAAAGGGTAAAATAGGGATAGAAGGATTGTATGAGAATTCTCCGATTGGGAAGTAGGACATCTAAAATTTAAAGTTTCGCGTTCTTGGTTATTAAAAAATAGTTTTTACATCTATTGTTTTTTGGAAATTTAATTTTTGCATCAGCAAAGCCGTACGAAAAAGCGAGTGTTAAATAAAATTACAAGATGTCGCTGTTACGCAATCATCAGCTTTAATTACTTGACCGTAGAGTTGAAAATTACGATTTATTTAAACTCACGTTGCCAAGTCGTCGAATTCAAACGATTTTATTCAAATTAATTTTTTTCTGCCTCTAAATTTGATATATTAATATACTAAATTGGCTATGGATATTAATTTAATACTGTAATTGATACTTATGATATAATCTAAAATTGTTGGTTTCGTGAGATCATATTTAATGTTATTAGAATCTCATGATATTTAATATTAAATTCAAAATACTTTAAACATTGTTTTTTATACCTTATTTTGATGTTCCACTGTTGGACTCTGGTCTCATGACCAGTGTAGTAGAATATACGAGTAAACCCGTTATGAAAGCCAAGTTCAGATTAGCAGACTTCACACAACTCAGAGAATATTGCGGAGAAGTCTATAGTGTGCGGGTTTCTTCACGATGTTCTTCACCATTACAGCGAATGGTATTTTTCAAATTATTAAAGGAACTTTGTAGTCAGAGGTGGCTGGATTCGAACGCATATTTGAATTAATTAGGTACAGCGATATATACAAAAACAAAGCATCATTTTTGTAGTATCATAATTGTTATATTACTGAAACCAACCTTTGTTTCGCATATATTTTTATGGCATCCGATAAGTTTTCATTAGCGAATTAAACTGAAAAGGTAATTGCTTTACTACTAAATGTATGTATTCGCTTCTCAACGTAAGTGAACATAAGGGTAAGTTATACTCAAGTCTTGAAAGGAGCAACAAGGATGTGAAATATCTTTTCACATACCAAATTATATGGTAATGATAACTGACCTATTGGTACAGTTGTTATTGACCCGCATCGCGTGCTAGTATTCTGGAGTTCGATTCTCAGGCAGAAGCAGAACAGATATTTGTGCGATGTGTATTTTGTCTGTTTCCGAGTATCATCCTATCCATTTAAGTATGGATTTTGAAATGTGTGGCATATTTACACCTTTTACACCATTTACAGTCTAGCTACCATAGGACAGCGCACCACCTAATTTTGAATCAATTTGCCTCTGTGTCGGCCTTAAATTTTCATATTAACGTACAATATTTGCTTTACTCTGTTTTTAAATCAAAGAAATGGCTCGCTTTCATAATGAAAATACTTAGTAATAAATAGCATACTTTAACACTATACTTAACGCTGATATGAATCTTAGTATTCATATTATAATTTTCTCCTTTGTATAGAAACAATAGAAAGAGATAAATACTATTATTGAGCGTTTTTAATGTTGAGAGCAACAGGCTGTTTACTAATACAAATTACTTATAAATTATCGCTTAGTAGTACGCGATGTGACAATTCTGGTAGTTAGGTTACAGTTGTGACAATTAATTAAAATTACCTTATTTTTCATTTCCACATTATTACATTTCAATCGTAACTGTACTGCACAATGAAATGCCTGGGGCTCTTTCAGCGTTCTCTGTTTTGTTCTCTTTACGGAAGGGCACGAGCACACATATCGCAATCATCGTAGATTTTACCGAACAATTCAAAAGTAGCTTCTAAACTTTGAGTAAAGATTTTATTACAATTTTTTACAGCGATCAGACGCGATCATTTTAGTCCTCAAGCATCCATCCACATCTGTGACTGCCCTCTAATAGGGAGTATACTAATAGTATACCTACTAACGATTTATAGTGGCGCCCTATACCTATCTAATTTGCGCCTATAGAAAAATAACAGAAAAAATGGGCGCCCTGTTAAGTTCATCAAATGTGTGATATCTCATATCATATGATTATGATAATATTTTCGTATAACAATGAATTTTTCGACTATTACTAATATATTGGTCCTTGTATGTTGGTACTTATGATATTTTTAGTATATACATATAAGAATGCTATTCTTCAGTTGCATACATACTCTTAAGTGCGGATCTATGCGTATTGTTCACTAAATTCTCGTTAACAAATGGTTTTTATAAAATGAAGTCTCGTCAGTTCATTCCAGTTTCTTTGCAAGTAGCAAGTGTGTTTCAGCCCTAACAGATATTGAGATAGAACAGAACTGTGTCAAGCGTACACCTTGTTCCCGCTGCCTAGCAGGGAGACCTAGTTTCTGGTGTGGGATCCAATGTTGGTCAAGGATGAGATTTTTAGCGCTCGTGCAAACAATTAGGACGTGTTTTGTTCTGCGTTTTATTGACACTGAAGCACTGAAAGCTGGAACGCCTTTGAAAAGGCTTTGACGGTTTCACTGGCTGGTTTCTTAGGAAGTGTGTAAATAGATTTTCATACGAATGAACTACATTGAATGAACGTCATACGGGTGGAGATGAATTAAACACAGTTAATAACAAGACAAAGATAATATGTTTATCCAAAAAACCGAATGAATTATTTTTAAATTTAATTTTGAATATTTATGTCCGCCCTTTGTGATCCACTTTTAGATTAATGGTAAAGAATAAATAAATGAATATAAGTAATATGTCGCGGTGGTAAAGTGTGAATTTCAATTGTATCTTGAGCGGTGTACATTATGCTTCAAGCCACTCTCAGCGGTTACTGTTTTAAAATGGGACTTTATGTTATCGCTTTATGACACCCAAACATTGTGTCAAATGACGTCACGTACAGAACTTCCTGTCATTTTCACATTTAAATTTGTATTTTATATATGTGTTCATATCGTGTTTGCATGAAGAGAGTGATGAATGTAGAAGTACGGCAGGTTTGTAAGGACAGAGATATTTGGCATTCACTGCTTTCTGCCTACCCCGCTAGGGACCTGGCGTGACGATATGAATGTATGTGTTCATATCAAAAAGATGCAGTTTTATTTCCCTATCTTTTTTACTGACTTTATATGTCTTAGATGCTGTGACGCCTGTGACATAGGGGTCTGTGCGGCAGAAGCCATGTTTCATGTGATACAATGTTTAACATATTTTTGTTTTGGTTTCAGGTACGTTCGGATTCTAACTGCTATCTTCCTTCATTATGCGCCTGTGCATAAATCAAGGTATGAATGTAATACCAAAAGTAATTCAACAAATTAAATGAAGATAAATAAGGAAATAATAAATAACTGGGGACAATTCTACACACGGATGTCTGATCCCAAATTAGGCAATTTAATGCCTGTGTTATGGTGACCGGACAACTGATAAACATACATACATACATACGATAAAGTACTTATATAGATATTTTTATTACGCCCAGACAGAACACACAAATGTACTCATCACACAAAATGTTTGTCCCGGGTGGGAATCGAACCCACGACCTCCGGTTTTGCATTCAAGTGGTTAGCACTCGACCACGAGGCCAGGCAATTGTATACAATACTCGTGACCGAATATATGAACGTAATATACCAATACGATTTAATATCAATAAGTATTATTTCATGGCGAAACAAACGCCTAATGATACATCCATATATAATGAATGGTTCTGAAAAACTGAGAATAAATCGATATTGTGTTCGAATCCCACCTTAATCCTATAAGGCTTCGTATCAATAGGTCATTAGCATAAAGAATCGAGAATAACAGATAATCAGCTTGTATTGACTACTCATGAATGTACGGAATAACCGCAAGGCGAAATAGACACAATTGTCATTATGATAAAGTCTATAATACTTTGTACGTATGATAGTTTGAGCTACAGAATATGTTTCTATTAGAAATGACTCCACTGAATTTACAGTTCGCACAAGTGTCATATTATTTTAAGACCGAAACCATGCTTAATGAAATACTTTACATTAAATATAACATACGTGTTTACCGCAGACCTCATTAAGCTGAGTGGTCCGAACGTCTAGTTTTAAAATAACTGTCCTGACTTAGTCTCAAAGTCTCAATTTTAACGCTAGCCGAGACCATCTTTGGAATGTCTCGAGACTTAATCTTACATTCCACGACGTCTGATAGAGTCGCAACGTTGCAAGAAACAAACCGAAATGTAGTTGTCATTTGTTATCCCGTACATTTGTGTTAGGTGTAAACAGTAAAATGATGTTTTGCGAATCTTGTGTGTTTTTATATTACCAATGGTATCTGACATTTCTATGATACATGACACTGTGGTCCAGGCGAAGTCGTGCGTCGCACAAACACTGCTATTTCGTGTTTGCAAAAAGAATTCGTGTAAGCGAAGCCGCGGTAATAGGATTTGCTTAAGCTCATTATCTCCGAAGCACGACCACTTTTAAAGCAAAACAGTTGGTTGGTTTTTCATGTTTTGCTACAGGTGTGCTGTTCGCCCAATTCAATTCTGAACTCGATTCCATTTACTTTAGATTCAGAATGTTCGAGATGAATGGTTTCTGCTATGTCTATAAGTAGGTATAAAGGTTACATTGTATTTTTCGAAAAACATGATTGTAATTTATTAGGAACTTACAATGTATCTTACTACTTTAGTATTAATTGCTATGAATTGAAAACGAGAAAGGAAAATTAGATTTAATTACGGATGTAGAAATAAGCGTGTGCAACACTTCCGCTGACTAATATTGTTTCGTTCATAAATAAACATTTTGAAACTGTGCAAAGGTTTTATTAAAAATATCGTTATTAATTTTACTGGATCATTGACAATAATTGTTTCATCATTTAAGTCTAAGGGGACGTGCAATTAAATGAATATGGCAATACGATGTGTGCCTAAATCAGAACAGTCAGTTTTTATGTTTACTTCAGATACTACGGTGTTATGGACGACCGATCACGGCATTATGAACTTGATTCTTGAAACTTTCGACTTCCTAATTCAAATTGTGCTCGGTTTTGTTCGAGAACTTTCGACATTGACTGTTATAATCAGAAGTCAAAATTGGAGGGCAGCTTTTTGAGAAATCACTCAAGTTTTGATTGTTCGATGCGAGTTCGGTCGGGTTTTGCGAATAAATGTTATGGTTTTGAGGATATTTGGTAGACATAATTAAACACTTATACGAGATAGACTTTGTACTTTTTTATGTGATGAATGGTCGAATATCTATAAACATACATTTCAGATTAATTTCAATACGATTCCAATGAATAAAACTAAAGATTACAAAGAATGACGAACGAAAATGCTGAAGCTGTAGCTCGGTTTGGTCAGGGTCGTTTGAAATGCCTGTATTGTTATGTTTTGAAAAGATAAGTTGTCTTCAAAGGCCGCAACTTTTTCCTTCCTCTTCTATCTATATCCACATCTATTTTGTCGACTGCAGCTAAATCATCGCTGTCTCGCTGTCTCTTATGTTTCAGTCCAGTTCCAATGTCCCCATGGCTTCCCATTAAGTTACGAGTGTCGTAATTAAATTACGTTAACATTCGACGTAATCGTCCTAGTGATTTACCGCCAACGGACCCGCCACCAGCTATAATTGTATTAGACAGGAATCAAGCTGTTGATCGCTATACCATTTATATACGAATCTGCAATAGATTACTTAATTCGACAAAATGCTTTATCAATACAAAATCCGACGTTGTTAACGATTTTTTTAATTGTTCCTTCACTACATGGTATAAAACAAAGTATCTTTCTCTGTTCCTATATCCCTATGTATGCTTAATTCCTTAAAACTACGCAACGGATTTTGATGCGGTTTTTTTTAATAGATTGAAGAGGAAGGTTTATATGTAAAATAATCATGGTATAGGGAAAGGGGAATGGTTTTACTCCAAATTTAACTCGTGCGGTCCACGGGCAGTAATGAATAAATCAAAACTACTGCATAGATTTTAGTAATTTTTTCAGTGAGTAACATAGGCTATATATTTAATACCCGTGCGAAGCCGGGGCGGGCTGCTAGTAATTTATACATTATTTTTATGCATTTTTATTTACGTTTTCCTTTCTTTACTTCTACTTTTGCATGCAATTGTCGTATAGTCGTTATAACTACGATCGTTA
This sequence comes from Aspitha aspitha aspitha, assembly GCA_018246895.1. NCBI lineage: Eukaryota > Metazoa > Arthropoda > Insecta > Lepidoptera > Hesperiidae > Aspitha > Aspitha aspitha. The sequence goes on from DWGJ01001064.1 coordinate 17,977, forward strand.
AGCAACGATTTTTATGGTTACAATGTCATTAAATCCACCAAATGAATTCCACGTCTTCTTATCTATCACCTCTTAGTTAATAATAATCCTTTAATAAGATATAGCTGTATCTTCGTATAATACATTGATCTATATTTCTTTGCGCAACATCGCCAATCCATTTTAAAGATCGGAAATATCGATTTATGATAGATAAAAACAATTGATCGATTAGCTGCGCAGCGCCCTCATCAAGGCATCATGCCGCATTATTAATCTTTCAGCCTGCCCGAATCATCATTCAAAGTATTTTTATCTACCTTTAAACTAGTGTTCGTTTAAATGGAATGCTTCATTAGCAAGTTCTTCTTTGTCTTTCTGAGCGTTCAATTATCTACTCGTATAGTAAAGTACGTTGACCCGACTTCAACATTATTTGTAATATAACTATTATCCATTAAATATTCCAAATTTGTATAATTTGTTCCAGTTGTATGCACAATATTATGTTTTTGAATAGATTGCTTTGGTCGATGACAACAAAAATTATTCGGTTAGTAATTTTGTGTGCAATAAATTGTGTCCTTAGAATTATCCATGTTTTCGCTATTGAGAAGGTGCATTATGAAGTTTGAACTTTGGTAACTTATTATTTTCATATTCACTCATCGCACAGTAAGGCTCTGGCGCTATGCCAGCCGAGCATGTAAGATATACCCTTTTAATACTGGTAGAGTTAACGCGATTAGAATGATATAGTGAAGAGGGTAGAAACAATATCGCAAAAAGCTTTACTTCTTGTTTCTAGTATCTTTTACGGCAATTTCCTTTTAGCCGTTTTGTGCGTGGATCCAATAAATAAGTTGCCTTAATATTCATAAAAATTGGAATGGCCTTATTTTGCTAGAAAATTTTTTGCTCAACGGCGATGTAGTATGCGTCGACCTCCCCCGTTCTCCGGATGAGTGCCCAGAATTGAGACGTATATATGCGTTAAGCCAAGAGAGTGCGAGGGAGGAGGAAAAGAAAGGGGTGGTATAAATATGTAAGAAACTTGATATTTACGTGTAGGAATAGGTCATGTTCTTATAGACATATATTTACAGTCTGGCCGTTTTCCTAAAGTACTCAAGTAGCTTAAATTGAGAACATTATTACAATAGGTAGTAAGCTTTACTGACGTTATGCGATAGTAATCGGGAAGACGATAGAAGTTATTTCTTGTTGGAAGTCTTGTTTTTAAGCTCTTAGTTCTCTGCTAACGTACATATATGTATGTCGTATAAAATATTATTTTAACGCTACTATTGTGCTTTTAATGAAGAAACGTGTCGCTGTTATTGCATTTGGAGCATTCAATTATTTATCGAAGACAATTGTGATATAACACAGATAATACATTGTTCCAGATCTTTTAAACTCTAAAGAGGCTCCTCCGCTTAGTCTAGACTTAACACTTCGATTGGTCGTTATAATGAGAAGCTTTCCCTAACTTCATAACGAATCGTTTTCAAACTAAAAAGAGTCTAGTATTCTTTGACCATTGAAAATCTTTTTCATTAAAGATTCTTCGAGTTTTCTTTGTCTTTCTTTTCGTTTCTAATTAAAAACTATCGGAGTACTTGCATTCGGAACACCTCAAAGCTTTGTTCCAACGTTTCCAGTTTAATTTCATTCCGCTATTACATTATTTGCATTCCGTCTTTTAAATGTTAACTGGAATTATTTAGTATTGAATATCGGAGCGGTACATTCGCCTGTACAAGTGCGCGGCGTGTTTTCAATGAAGCCGCTTCGAATCTAAAATGCCATAATCATTCCGCGCAACATTGGATCTTTGGAAACAAAACGCAAGCCAGTGGTCATAAAAAACGTTCGCGTTTAACCGGACGATTTTCTCTAATACGGTTTTAATTTCAGTAAAAACACGCCGTCAACTTTTTCGAACAAAATAGCCGGCACCTGTTACACTCAAATTATATGATTGGGACGTTAGTCGTGTCTTGGGTACGACAATTTTTTTTATCGAACATGCATGTTCGATTTTGAACGTTTCGTACTCGGGGCGATGGTGGCGTTTCGCTCGGTGTTGCCGCGGTAAGAATTTGTTGATATGGGCTTCGTTTTTGTTTTGGCTTTTTTTTCACGTCGCCCCGCAGGCAGGCAGGAAGCGAAGCGGTCGTTCAGAAGTGTTTACATGTTTGTGCCGTTCTGTTTGGTTTGGGTCTTTGACTGAATTTTCGACTGCGTGCGGTTTGGGCGCGAACTTGCCGGATGCGTGGCGTTTTTTGCTCGTCTGCTAAGTACTAATCAAATATTGCCCAGAGTTAAGTGTCCGCTTTGCAAATAATACGTCAGTTTCTTTTTTAAATTGTCGTTCATTTTTATCTGCTCTTTTTGATTTGTGGTCGTTTTGTTACAGTGGCAAATGCATTGAGCTCGTTCAATTAGTTTTGAACTGTGCTTATTATGTCAGACGCAGTTTAGTTGGCTGTGAATCAACAGTTTTTATGGATTCCGTATAATCGATTGATATTACGGTAACGATCTATTCGAATTTAATGGATATTTCGTTGCCGCAACATTGAGATTTCTATTTCCTAACATTAGCCGATTTGAAACCTATACCCGATTTTTTCATTGCCATCAATACTCTATTAAGGAATTCTAGTACCCTTTCATTATCTTCAATAGACCGTTACATTTTAGTCACCAATCGCTAACACTCGGATTCGTTTTCGTCAGCTATCAGCAAAAAACTTACGAAATCGACGGAGCAAGTTTAAAAGTTTTCTTTGAAATCAATTTCCACTTACAAAGTATGCGAGCGTTGGTCTGTTTTATTTGAAGTAATTTCGTTAATAGTATTGGAAGTTAAAAGTTACGTTTCGTTAACCGATATGGTGACGGGTAAAGGATTAAACTATAAGAAGTAGACATCGAAATGTCACAAACCAAAACGAAACAAAAGTTGGTCGACGACAGCCCGTTGACGTGTATTAATGATGGAGTTGAGGACATGAACAGATAAATAGTCCGACCATTAATGAGATAAAAACGTGACTAACGTTATTTCCGTTATTCCAATGGTATTTAGACCGTTGGATTAATGGTAACGATGTGATGGAGCAAGAGTGTCGGCTTCGGGTTAATGAGAAATATCGCTTACCTTTGTTATATGATAGTATTGAATTATGAACCCATAATTCATTTTTACTTTTAATTAACTAAACATATATTACGAACAAAAAGTTCAAGCTGTCTTTATATTACATTTCAACATAGTTTTAGCGGTTTCAATGTGAATACATTTAACTCTTAGTGATTAATTGTTACTCGCGGCTTTGCCCGCATGATCGGAAGAATTTATTTTGTTCGTCGCGTTATACGTCATAAAAAAGTAATCTATGTCAGTCACCAGTCCTTCGTTTATCTCCATACCAAAAGAAAGAAAGCATTTAATAAGAAATAAGGACAAACAAACTTAATTTCGCAGTTATAATATTAGTATGCATTTATGCAACAAATTAGCGGCAACCAGCGAATGGTACATTAATTATAAGCATTATAATATTAATGATTGTACATAGATCGTATTTAGGTAAGTTTCGAAAAGTTTAATAATCGCATTAAAATTGCTTAAAATACTAGGATATTCATCTTTACGCCAGACTTTCGGGTGCTAGTTACATATTAGGTATGATGGAAGTATGTACATTGTACATACATTGTCCGATCGCCGGCAGCCTCCAGCTCTTGGTTGGTACGTGTAATTGTGACATTTGTCACGTATATTGCTTCGTGTTCTGTTATTAAGAAATAATCCATGGCTCCGGGCGCACCCAATATTTATTGTGTATTATTATTGTGAACGGTTATTAAAGGTAGCGCTAGCTAGCGCTGATCGGTGCGGCTTGCGCTTGTCAGCTATTTACGAGTAGCTTCTAAGTTTCGTTTTAGTCTGCAACAGAACCGTCAGTCAACATTCATTGGTTTTTTTTATGAAACAGCCTTGTTTTTGATTAAGAGCTCATCTGATGGTAAACGAGTTGCTGAGCACAATCTAGCACACTGTTTAGAACATGCCTTGTAACTGTGCTTGATTGTACATTTAATTCTGTATTTAGTATTTATACAACATTACGCACGTATTTCATTGACCTTCCATTAATTTATCATGAAGTGTAATTGTTATAAATTATGTGAATAGTAATTTAAATAAATGTTATATTTTAAAGTTACTACATACAAATAAGAAGTTTGGATCCAGTGGTTTGGTTTTTAATCACACACAGCGAAGGTCTGGTTCCGAATCCCTACAAAGTTGCGTGCGTTTTAAAAATAAAACAAATAAACTCGGTAAAACCTGCACATCTTAAGATAGTCCATTACTTTAGTGTGTGCAGTCTAACAATCCCGATTTGACGATCTCATTCCGAGTAGAACGCAACAATCAATGAAACAGTACAACGTCCTGTTAGGAGTCGGTTACAGATGTCCATGGACGGCAGCGG
>DWGJ01001065.1:0-22464 GCA_018246895.1 Aspitha aspitha aspitha
AGCCCGTGAAACGGCTAGGTCAGAAACGACATTTATTGACTGTTAGGCGGTACGAAGTTCGCCAGGTCAGCTAGTAAAATATATAGGAGCTACGATTATAATTGTGGCGGTTATCCGATGGATAATTTGTTGAGTTCGATGGTTATCGAAGTTGAGATTTCGTTCGTTGCTACCATCCTCCCGCTGTATTTTCTACGACTTTATCTTCTAGATCCATGCCTGAGCACACATGAAACGTTAACGTGATCAAACAACAATAACTTGGTGTAATAGATTAAAATTATCCCTATATTTGTTTATGTTTCGAACTACAGATACAAAAATGACAATAGAAATTACATTGATAATTTAATTGTTAATCATTTTTTGCTTTAACCACAGCCGTAATTGTATAGCTACGAGATGCTGTGATTTTAACATTGAGTAAGATATTAAGACGTTTTGTATCTTACATACAATAATAAAAAACCGAAAATATAACCGAATTTAACGAAAAGGTCCCAACAAAGTATGGTAGGGTCTCGTGTCGCAGACTGATATTGTGAAACTTTCTTCCACGCAATCTACATAAAAAATGAGCCGAGGGTTGACGGTGACTCGCTGGTAAATGAGAGCCTTTTGAACTGTTAATTTTGTTTGCATATAAAATGAAATTTGACATAAAAGTTAGTCGAGCTTCGATCTCTACAAAACTTACACCGTACCGTACCTTAAGTTTTGTTTTCAGAAATGTAATGCAGAAAAGAAATTATTATGATAAAAATTCTTACTACGTATTTTAGTCATATCCATAATTAATAAATTCTTACTAAATGTCACAAAAAGATCGCAAGAACCCAACAAAAGTCACAACGTCTTTGTTAACTGAAAATTAAGTCTCTTCTAATAATATTCTACGTTTAAACGGTAATAGTCAACTTCTTCAAGGTTTTGATTATTATTATTTATTTGGAATAAGACACGCGTGTGTGGAACTGGCCCCAGTTAATGTTATTATTATTTAGTACATTGGACAAAATACTTCAGTGAAACAATGTCTTCATGCATTTATGGCAAAACGTTAACTAATTAAAACACTAAAAAAATCGTATCATTTGTAAAATTAAAAGTGCATGTTTATCTGAAAATCTGCTTTGATATCTATATCGTGTACATTTATAAACTTTTATCGAATCTCCAAACGATACGAAATCAAAATCCGACCTTCATCAACTCGCGATTTCAGAGATGTCGCAATGCACGTATCTCATTGTTTATGGGGAAAATTCAACGCGATATTCCTCATAAACAGGGCAGAATGAATACGCTCACAGCACAAGACCATTTTCATTTCGATTTCAATAGCAACATGTTGCATTTGATCTGGAAAATGAATCAGTGACGTCAAAGTCCACGTAGCATATTGAATCATATGCAGTGCCCTAGTTTCGAATAACTGCAAACCGTTTTTCATAGCAACAAATTATTTTAGACCGCTTGTAAAAGCTGAAATTATGATTACATTAATTTGAAAACTGTCTTTGAAACGTTAGCAATTCAACTGCTATTGGTAGTTATGTGTACTCGTATATACATACTTGTTCCTTTTAATGAACACTTTCAACCGAAAACCAGTTTAACGTGGTCGTCTTAACGTTTTATTCATGACTTATAATGAGATATTTTGATAACAGATGTTCGGGAGTTAAATATACAGTAAAATGTAATGTTTTCGCGTTATACAATGGAGTGAACATGAAATCTAATTAGGTAAGGTAAATACCGCCGTGAATTGCTTGATATGTGTACTTTCCCCAAGAAATATTAGAAACCTTTCAGTAACGGGAATCTATTATTATATAAATAGTGTAACATTATAATTTATATGCAAATTATATACAAGTTAAAACTTGTGGAAAAAAATTATTATGCAGAATCAAATTTTCATTTGGTTAGCTTAAAAAACTATAGGTATTCATTGTTTTATTTCTATGAGCTGCAGAGGCAGTAATAAAGAAACAGGAGGTTATCCGGAGAAATTTTCGAATTTATATAAGGACAAAGATATCGTATTTAAAAAGGTACAATAATTAGATCTGAAATGTTCAAGTTTCAGAAACAAACTTAAACTTTCTGAAGTGCACCTACTCCCACTCCGTGAAGTCTTCCACTTCATGAAGTGTTCCTTAAAAGCTATTCCGGAATTTTCTGTCGAGTTCTCAACAGGATTTTGTTCTTAATTGTTAACACGATTGTTTCTTTTTGTGATATATTATTTAAATATCTTTTGTAAGCTGCGTTTTAACAAACAACAATGAAATAAAAAGTAAGTGTTAAGAATTTGTGTAGACAAAGAAATTAGCGTCATAATTTTGTTCGATTGAAACATTGTCTTTATACCATAATTACATAGATTGCCTTTTTAGCTCTGACCCGTAATTAGCGAATTGAAGCAGTCTATGCATTTGTGGATTAAGAGAGGGTTTGAATATAAAATACAGTAGTTGGAAAAAACGTAAGTAAACAAACAAAACGTGCATCAAACGTTGTTGTTTACATTTTCTTACTTAAGTTGCTTTCCGTTTATACTCGTATGTGCCTCGTCCGGATAACAGAGATCAAGAGGAGATCTAACGCTATCTGAGATACGACACGCTAGCTCAGAAGTAGCCTCTTACTTAGTCTTTGTAGCCATCGGAAAGCCAATCTAACAGAGATTCTGCTAACTAATAATTATGTTTTCAAAGAAAAGTTATACAACAGCAACAACAACATATCGTCACGCCAGGTCCCTTAATAAAAATATTAAAAAGTTATACATATTTTCTAACATTATGAACCGATAACTGATCTGATCCTGTAATCGATACCGATGTAATGAATACCGAAAAGGAAAGCGTGCTACTCGTATTTTAAAATACAAATTATGTTTGTAACAGATAGTTCAGAAATCAATTAACCATTTTCACCTTTAACATTACCATGAAAACGTAATTTGGCGTCAACCTCAAGCGGGCTTCAGTTAATTCAGGTTTATAATTAATTAAAATTGTGATAGCTTTTAGGTTTGGAAAATTTTGTACGCTGCCATACTGCTTAACATTAATGCTCATGTTATATAATATGAGTTGTAATTATATGATGTTATGATACATCATTCGAAATATAGGTAATCAGGGTATTCGAAATATAGGTAATATACTAAAAACCTATTTTAAATTAGGCATAATTTAGGCATAATTCTTGAGATACGCTACAGCGAGTTTTTTTTATAGTCGAGTTATGTTTTATGATATTTACCAACGGACTTAAAATAATTGTAATGTTCCAGAGTATAACGTAATGTTTATTTTTAAAAAGCATCTAACTGGCATACTGTGAAAATTCCTTCTCTGTTGAATTTATAAAGTACAGTTGTAATGATAAATTGTTCGCGGTTGCTGACGTGACAGCAATTAAACATGCCACGTTTGTGATGCAAACTGCGTTCTAGCAATGAACAGCAGCTTATATTTTATGTGTTACAGTGTGTTTGCTTTGTGTTCTTTATGACAATTAATATTTTACGTATACATATAATAAGTCTGCTATTATAGGATGTATACAGTCTAGTTGCATTTACACTGATATTTGTTGTTTTATCTTTCCTTTTGTCTGAATCAACATTTTTTTTAATGTTATTTATGTATATCTTCAACCTTTGACATTTGTCAGTACATCCCAGTGGACGGCTGCTTTTTTTAACTAGGCTCGCCTTTTATACGATTTTTTTGTGTTTAATAAAGCATAAAAAGATATAATGTTTATATAACCTAAGTACGAGTAGTTATTGGGCTCCTAACGTTAAAAGTGGTTTCAATGTTTACCGTTCTTGGGGCTATGGATATCTTAACAAATATTAACATTTTGATAAACGCCGGTTAGGATACAGCATTTTTTTCAGTAATAAGTAATATATCTTACTAATAAGGAGAGCATCACATTTGCTTGGCAAAAGTATTGGAGTTCGCCCCGTTTTTGTAACGAATTGCCTCAATTTGCCGTCTTATTCCACAAGCCTCGACTGAACTAATTATGTGGTGGGCCTAATTAGTCAAACTTGACATGTGATGAATCAAAGTAAACATTGGACAGTCTTCGAAAAAATTGAATCTATGTAGTCATCAGGTCAATTACGTTCAAACTTGTGATACCTCATTAGTTTTAGTTTTGGATTCCAGCCTTACATGCTCTGAGAACCAATTCAAACCTTTGACTATGTGCGTTTATTAGGTGATGTGCGATTACATCTCAATTACCGCTCATGACACTCCAAATGAGTGGCAACTGCTTGACCAATGGATCCTCGTATGAACCGATTTTGTGTGACATGGCTAGAAGCTTTGCTTTATTAGATTGATATACGATTGAATTTGGAAGAATTGATTCTACCTTCTTAAAGCTATTAACGAAAAGCTTCCAGAGAAAAATTACAACACTGACTCAAACAAAAGTATATATTGCGTTGTGCTAGGTGAATTAGATAGTGTGTTTTCTTTATATTTATCGTTTAAGGGATGTTTAAGGGCTATAATGTTCGGGGGCGAACAGTCCTTAATTGGATACCATAGCCTAACTTGGGAGATAGCTAAATGATGATGAATGATACGCGTGCGCATGTATGATGTCAATTAGATCGATTTATTTATAAATTAATTAAAATTTGAATTTCAGTCAATGTCGGGACTATACTTCCTCCCTAAATTGATTTATCAAAGCAAACAGTAAGAAAGCTTCTATTGAGGAACACGTGTTCTCCACGAAAATTCGATAGAAAATTTTTAAAACGAAATAAGAGGGAGAATGGTTGGTGGACCATATATTCAATCAATACTGCTCTCTATTATCACGATGTGACAGGTCCATTTGCCTCGATGGCACAACAAAGTAATTATACGCAACATACGTATGTTATCTACGAAATTAAGCGCGTTTGATTACGACTGTAGGGCTCGACATTCAAAATGATTTGGGTTCCGAAGGTCGGAAAACGGCAACGTCGACTCCATGATAGAATCGTAACTGGATTGGGGCTCTTGTTCCGGTATTTCTCGTGGTTGAACATTAACTTATCTCTCCATAGGGTACAACATATGTTACTCAAATGTTGCGAAGATTACAGTACACGATGTAAAGTTCAGTACAGATACATTACAGTATAAGAATAGTATACGTAAGGTATTAAAATAGAGAATTATGAATTATCGTGCCCCACGTTAATATTACAAGGGAACCAAAGGACGAAAATTTCAATCGCCTAGACTAAAATTACATCATGTGGTATACCTAAGATTCAAAACTTACAGTAAATCTGTACGACAAACCTAATTCTACGAACTTGTTTTACCACAGTGGAAACGCAAGCGTTGTTATTCTATTTGAAATTATTTAAACTGTAATATTATGCTCTGTGACTCGTTTTATATCCGCTAAAGCTTACTTGAATGGTAGCTAAACTCGCGAACGTATGAAGAGATGAAAGTAAGTAGTTAATCCTTCCGTGATAAATGTGAACGAGGAAATTATTTTCCTTGCACAATGACATCTGTAGGTGTTAAAAGGTTACTACACATGTATTATCCCTAATCTTTTAAGCGGGAATATTTAAGCAGGTCACTTTAATTTATTCAGCACCATTTTAAGTTTTATATGTATATTAGGTATTACATGTATAAATAAATCATGTTTCTGCTTGCAGTATCAAGTATTTAAGTATACTAGTGTACGTGTTACTACATATTTATTTCTTTGTTAGGACTTTATAAAGTAATTCTTATGACATATCCTTTGGTGTTAAAATACATATTAGACGAAAATTTAAAGGATTTGTAATAAATAAATGGTAACTTTTGTAACGTATAAAAAAGAATTATAATTTAGTACCAAATTCAAAACATCCAAATTGTAAAAGTCACCAAATCTTCTGAATTAATAAAAATGAGTATTGTTTCCGCGCAGTAAAATGGGTATAAAACGGCCTTTCTCTTTCATAAAGAGGGCTAAAGTTTCGGGGTTTTCCAGAAATTGACGTCTCTTCATTGCGAACAAAGGCTGCAGTTTTTATGCAAAGCAGTTTATGGCTGTGGTAATTAGGCTAAATACTTGGTTTTGAAACGCGCTAATCAGAGCTATTCACAATCTAGTCTCATTTACATAGTGCGCTTTGCATGCTTGTTGTAGGTACAGCAAGATTGAGTGAGCTAGATCAGATAATGAGAGTCTTCATTCATTGGTATTCATATTTTCTTTTATCGTATTTGTATCGCATAGCTTTAAAACACCGTGAACAACATCACGTAATACAATTTAATCCTAAATAATGTAGGCAACTAGTCGTAGGATTAGATAATGGTTTGAAAGTTTCTTAATCTGGGCCAATCCGCACTCCCAACAAAAATAGTTTATAAGTGGGCCTATTTTTTGCCAAGTTACCGTTAAAGTAGCACACTGCAAAATAGTACAGTTCAGAAAATTTAACAACTAAATTCACTCACGAGGTCCAAGAAATCGCGGTAAAAATTGAACTTTAAACAATATCTACGGTTGTCGATGGTGAACTTCCCTTGATGTCCGTTTTCTCCTGACTATGACCTAGATTTTGTTTCTCTATAGTCTATAGCTATGTTTTATTTTATAACGATGATACTCATGCATACTTTCAACGGAATAATTGTGTAAGCACAAATCGATGGTGGTTTGTTCGGTTCTCTTATTAAAATAAGGTTCGTAGGGTCAAATTAACATTTGAATAGTGAACCTACGAACGCGAAATACGTGTTCATTAAGAACATCTACATTTGAGCTATATTATGAATACTTAGACAATCATTGCCCGCATCCGTTGTGATCAATCTAAATACGTTTAACAAGGATGTGCATTGTTGTGTTGTAATTAATTAAACATGCTAATGTACTTGTCATTATAAGGATAGATTCACAATTGATGTGACTAGATTGTTGAAGAAGGAGATGGTCATGCAGGCCACTTTGTAAACCGTGAAAGATTAAAAGCGGTTAAGCTCATGACATTCATAGATAATTTATTGAACTGGACATTGACACCTGTATCCAATGCCCCATCTCCTTAAAAGTTCCTCCAGCAAAGGCAAGCAGCGCAACCTGTAAACGATATACCTACCTACATATATATCGACTACCTCCTGTTAAACAGTACGGTGTATTTCTTCACCTCAGATTCCAATAATGCTCTTATATATGTACATACATTTAACAATATAAAGTCAAGATTTACTACATAGATTTCAGTATCTGCATATCTGCCGACAAATGGCATGATAACAATTGAATTTAACATATTGTCATCCAGATATTGTGCTTAATTAATGGCTTTTGATAACGTCTATCAAGTACTAAGTCCGAAATTGTTGTTATTCTGACGACGTAGGAAATTAGGATTTTGTAATGGTCTATGCGACGCTCATCATTCCTACTCGACATGTCACAGTAAAGTGATGTGAAAAACTAATGATAGATAAGATCGTTAACGGATATAAGCAACGGAATAAAACATTACTATTCAGTTATGTAGGTTTAAATATCTAGGCACACACGTGCGTATAAATAAATTCATATTGTTATAAGATTTCGTAAATCAATCTGAACCTATAAATACCCACTGAAGCATCCTTCCGAAATATCACGCCTTTTATAACCATTAAGTTGTATATATAACGTTGCATGTAAAAATGATCTGGGTTGCAACACACCTTAGAACTTTTTTCAATAACAAATCTTGTCATAATTTGCTTTCGTTTTGTTATCATGATCGAGATCTGTAATGCGCAACAATATTTTGCTGGCGCGCTAATTAAATTTAACCCCGACTTTAATTGAGCGAAGTAATTAATATGAAAATTCATCTCGATATAATTAAGGTCTACATTTAATACAAAGTATTTTCTACTCATAACAATAGTACTAATTATTTAATTTTACGACCATTTATCTAAATGTTTTATTTGAAATTTTATTAGTTGTTTAATGCAAACAAAACTAAGTGAGACTTCAAATCGATTATAATAGTCGAAACGATACTTGTGAATAAAAACGTAGGTATGTACGTTAAAACCTGAAGTTTGTTTCTTTGAATAAATTCACTATGAAAATTCAAAACACAGTCACGACATAGTGAGATAAAAATGGTGAAAAATGGAGAGATGGTGAGATATTTATCTATTTTGAATTGAATCAAATAACAAATTCGTTACGATTGGATAACCAGAAAGATTTAATTTCAAATTAAATGTAATTGAAAAAAAAAGAGAAAACTTGAGTAGAGTCCAGCTCTAAACTTTTGAAACCACACTTTCCCGAAAAGTTGCCTATCCGTAGCTAATTGGTATAAACGAAGAAGGTTGTAACGTCATCCCGACATAATACCTTAGACCGTTATAGTTAGCTTGAAAGGCTAATGTCAAGACATAGTGTACGCTAGTCATGAAACTTATTAACAAAGTAATGTTCATCCGAGCTGAATATAGTAAATCTAGAACTTATGAAATCCTAGTGCAGCTACCTAAAGAGATTAATTAGCGCAGAGCAGGAAAATTGCAGAGAAGAATATTTTTTTATATCGTAATATAGAAAATGTAAGAATAGTCAATGTAGATTAATGAATTGAATAAATTTAGAGATCTCATAGCAACCATAAGACGGATTGCAAAAAATATTTCTCATTAAAAAAAGAAATCATTAGTTTTTTATACTACAATGTCTATTTAAATCTGAGTTATTAATTACATATGTATATCTAAATCGTTTGCCCGCCCGGTATTTTAGTAAAATAGAATGGCGTTTCCACTCAAAGACCAACAGTAACACGCGTCGCTTCTCTCCCGAATATAAATTCTCTGAATGTGTCAAAGGGAAACCAGAATGTATTCACAAGCGTCGCTTTATTTGCGAATATATCATATTTTCGACATTAAATTTGATATATGCCCGCCACGAAGTAACAATTCAATTCAACGCAAGTTGCGTCTGAAATATTAGGTGTTAGTAAGTGTTATGATGTCTGGTGCGGGAAATCGTGCCGGGATGTGGGTCACCGGCTCAACTTGCATACATTTTCTGACTCCTTTTGTTTATCTGTTCAATTGGACGCTGTTTGCTTTACAATTTAAATGCAATACGGTGTAAATGCAAACATAAACAACAAACTTTACCTCTAACTTGTTATGCAATTCAAACAAAGCACCAGACCGCTGTGACTCATTTATGTGCCTGTTTATTCACTAACCACTAAATTGTTTATAAATAAGAGTAAATTAATACGAGTAGAAATTACACGAAATTGATAAGAGTACAGGCAATTAATTACCACTTACTTAAACTACCAATTATATGTATTTATTACGTTATTTAGCAAAACCCTTTGTATGCTATTATTATAAAACGTTTTGTGTATTTGAGTACTAAAAAAGTTAGATAATTTTGTGAGAGCTGGCATTCAGCAACGAGAAAGCTTTGCATTAGATCCTCGTATTTACTCAGCATTTAAATGCAGCTGATAAGCTTGAAACGTTTTTAATTCATCAGGAAAACTCCAGATTGAAAATCTGAAAATACTTTTATAACAGATGATACAAAACTGAATAATAATAATATTATAGTTTAATAATACAGACATAATATAATTTTGTTTATATTTAAAAGTATTTAATTTATAGTTCATCAAACACTTATTAAGCTTGCTTAAAATACCGATTTCATTTATGTAAGTAGTAAGTGTATTACAGGACAGGAATTGCCTGTGTACGTCCCTAATTACATAATAGATTACGCATATTTACATATTCTAATTGTATATCAAGATCACAGAATGTTGACAGTAAATAACCGTTGTACGAGTAGCATTGATTGCTTACTTTATGATAAAACTGTTGCCTTTTTGAATTTTAAGACTAATTCCGGTTAACATCTTATAAATTAAGTATATTCTGTGCTGAATTTCATGGAGGACACCGAAATGTGAAGAGGATCTGGCGAGTGAAGAAATTATTTCTTAAGAAAGAAAGAAGAAAGAGGTTTGTTAAAAATACATAGATTCACGTTTCTTCTAAGCAAGATAAATAAAAAAGAAATAAAGTTACAGTAATAAATTTTCACTTCATTTGTTACGAGCTCATATAAAAAGCGAAACAAATCGTTCCACTAACAGAGTTGCTGCCTTCAAGAAGTCTATGGCTTTTCTCGTAGTTAGTTGCTTTCTCTTCACAATCTAGTAACATAGCTGTATAGCGCTTGTTTTATTAGCTTTACAGACAACATCATTAAGTCTATATATTTTACTTAATGATGAAATTGATTGTGAAATAGCATAAAAATCATCTTGATTTTCCCGTGTTATATTCAAATGCCAATTTGAATAGGGCATTACAAATACTACTATTGAATTTATTGTGAAACCAACCGAGCATAAACCATAATCTCTCTTGAAACATCAACAGAATTTTCAATTAAATCTTTCGAATGAAGTTAAAATGAAATGACTATTGTTTTGTTCTCGTAAAAAAAACCCGACCACTCTTAATTTCTCTACTTTATTGTTTAGCAATCGAGATGTAAGAGCAAATAAACTTTTATTATTATTTCACTATTGTTCTTCAAGTATTCTAGACCTTTATTTCTAAAACATCTCCAATCAATGTTAATCAAAGCTTTACCAAATAAATACTTTTAATTTAAGCGCCTTAGTTGAGACGGAGCTATGGTTAATGTGTAATGGTGAAGATTTTGTTTATTGGTTTTGTACTTTTCAAATTACGAGTACAAAGACCTATTATAATATAATCGATTTCCAGTTGGGATAACCAACTAATTGGCGTATCTATTATCGTAAGGCCTTAAGCGCGTCGAGGTGGTATTTGAGTTACGAATAGCTCTGGTTTTGTAAGCCAACTTGAGGAAGACTCTTGAAAAAAATATGTGTGGGATTGAAAGCGGTTCATACCATCGTTTCCGTTATTTGATGATTATTTAGTATAAGAATATGAGTGTTTTATCTTCAGACGATGACACAAAAGCTTAGTAAAATATTACAATAAAAACCAAATGACTATTTTTTAACGTTGTTTATCACATTTATTAATAAGGATTAGACAATATTTTTAACGGATAGTGAATATTGATAAAACTCATCATCTATGTTAATATTTTACCTCGTTACGTCCCTTTCTTAAATATTTGGATGATCCGGGAATCTCATATTCGGCTATAATTAATGTACAAGAATAGTAAACACTAGTTTTTCCTAATAGACATAACAACAAAATTACACTACTTTTTAGGAATTTAGTTTACATTTTTCATTACTACTTATAATTACCTATGTATTGTTACTGATTTCAGATAAAAGTCCAACCCATTCAAACAGGAATGCCTAGATCGGTGACAAGCAATAATCACTTAATATTATATTGCAGTTTTCCAAATTAATATTATGAAAGAAATGTTGAAAGGATTAACAATTTTGCTCTCAACTGTACTCTGTTGACGGTACGTAATATATGAATACATATGTGTGCGTAATCTGATAAATATCCCTTAATATGTCAGAGTTTGTCCGTTAAACAGATGACAGCTAATTATGAGGACCGGAAAGGGAATCAAGGGTAACGGCTAACGACACCGGCCAGTCCGGGACAGGGCAATTTCACTGAAACAGACCCAATTACGTAGCTACATCCCCCAAACAAAATTGCTTTTATATCCTAGTTCGAGTGAAAATGTTGTTTTTGTTTCCTAGGCTACCATGGTTTGTGTACAGAATCACATAGGTATGCCTATCACCAAGTTTAGAGCCATGCTGCAAATATGAAAATCGTAAGTTAAGTGATCATATCAAGAGCATTTTTGGTTTTAAACCTATTTACATTTACTTGCTGATGGCGGAATGACAGGTCTGTGAAACCGACGCGTATGCATTACGCGAGTTTTATGTATATTAAAAAGCATATCAGCTTTCTAAGGACAAAGATATTTGGCACTCGGTGCTATCTACTTACTTTAGTTAGAACTTGGCGTTATGATATACTAGTACTACGCTTAGATACCTTGATATTATCTTACCTAGATATTACCTTGCCCCTGTAAATCTTTAGTATCAAAGTACGAGTAAAAATTGAAAACTGAACGAGATGGTCAAAACGTGCATGTCGCGAACATGAGAAGAAGAATGAGAGAAAATAGAAATGTGAATGAATAGCGACCAGACTCTTAGCGACCAGAATGACTCTTAGCGACCAGAGCCATTTTGTACTAGAGGGATGCAGAGCAAACTGTGCCAATGATACTCATTGTGAATAGCTTCGATTAACGTGCCTATTATCTACTATTTACCTTGGTTAACGAGAAAAGCTATTAGATAACAATTTTCATTGTTCTGAAACCTCGTTTCGTAAAAACTCCTAAATAGTTATAATAATCATGTAATACTGTGAAAATAATCACAAATATTCAAGAAACGTTTTCAATTGTGCTATTGTTCAATAAACTTTGGTTGAGGTGTACGTGTTTTGAATAGCTCGTAATTTCTGTATAAGTAGAGTTTGTTTTGATCCCAACTTATACAGACAATGGAGAAACTATGCTTGGGTAAGGACCTTGACATTTTATATAACAAATGATGCCTTAATATTATATTGTGAGTATTCAAGATACATTAGGTGAGTTTATGTGCTCGTAACAACGCACCATGTAAACCCATGTATTGAATCTAATAGTAAGGAAATCCCATAATACGATCGATGTATTCCTACGCATTAAAAGTACGTTGAAACACACACGAATTATTACATAGTTACCTCCCGTTTAAATGGCTTTAGTTGTATTCGCCTATTCTTCGTTATTTACTTGTATCTTTATATTATTAAACCTTACATGTAAATAACAATAATACTTTCAATTAAACAATTTAACCGTTTCTTTATTCAGAGAAAGTTCTGTCTCATATTCTCGACCCTTGAGAGAGAGAGAAACCTACTAATGAAACATCGCATAAGTATAGTTCGGGCTAGACCTTTTTACACTTATTATAATCCTTTTTCCCCGATAAGTTTCGACAAATTGTGAGTCGAGCAATAAATGCGCTGTCAAGGCTTAACCGCGACGTTGCTTGATTAATTGACGTCTCGCGGCTGATAGATTACATTGTTATCTTGCTTGTGACTCGACTGATAACCAAATATTGTACTAGTATATGCGTTTAATTTTCTTGCTTTTCTATAAAGTAGTTATATCGATACGCCCGTGTTATAAGCATATATTTTTGTCCGTGAAATCTACCGAATGTACTACAGCAGAGTTTCTGCGACATGCTTGATTAATTACCGGCCCCTTTTTCTGATTGATTACATCGTGACCTTGTTTATATCTTGACAAATGTTAGGATTTTGTGTACGAATTGGAATTTGTGCTTTTTACCTACAATATTGTTAACAGGATCATCACTGATCTAATTCCATCTGCACATACGTACGAGTATATAGGTACATACAATCATACCTATGGTCACCTTTATAGTTCTCGTTAATGCCTACACGACTTCTATGGTAAATATACTAAAATAGAAACATTGAGGAAAGCATTTTCCAGCTTTAGTTTAATGGCGGTGATGCAAAAAAGCAAATGTCTATTTTCTTCTTTCATAGATATTTTTTTATATAAGTAAGCTGTAGTCTAAGTCCGATATAAAGCAACGCAATATTGAAATAAAAACCTACCTTAGCGACTTATTGGTTTCGTAGAGCATTATTTTCCTTCTATCTTATTTTCTCGACCAACGTACTAAAGCTATGAGTCACGGTAACGCAGTAAACTGGTATCAGCCCTGTTTTACGCGCCATTGCACGTAACTTGCTTACGTCACGCATTCCGGGATAATATTTTAATATCAAACAAAATATATATTCCGTGTGTATTTTGAAAAGTTTTCCTGCGGATCTTCCTCTTATCTCAATAATGGGATAATATCAATATAAAAAGTGTATAGATATAAGAAAGATATAGATACCTGTTCTATCTGACCAGTTCGCTCATATTCAGCCGGTTTCCATCCCGTAGATACCGGAAGATAAAGTTACTTAATTCTTCCGAACCTCTGTTAGTGTAGCTCAATGCGTAGGCGTTTTCATGCAATTATCATGATCCCATTGGTATGGTATGGTTGTAATATCAGTAGTGGAGGATTTCTATGAAACAGTAAGTGTACATAGCCGCATATTTGGAAAAACATAAGACTCCCAAATCCTATTGTCTGTGTTAAAGTGCCTAAAATACGAAAATACGATATACCGATATGCAACTACATACATATTATTGAATTATTTCGTATACAGTTGTTTCGACGAATGTACAAAAAGATTTAAAATATAACGATTAAAATGGCAGCGAGACTCAGTCCAAAGTCATTTATTAGCAAGTATTTATTATATTCCTCAAAAAATTTTAACACGAAGTATTCACTGTCGTAGAAACGAAAATATTTTTCATGAAATATATTCATTACGTTCAACGGTCTGTGCCGCTTTGTTGAACGCTTTGTTGCGAAAATGGACGGTCGGCGACAGCTGACAAGCGTAAAACCGCGTAAATGTGCTTTTATTAAAATATCGACATTAGAATTAATCCCCCATTGAAGATAACTCGCTTTGAGGACAAAATTATTTTTCTGTGAATGTAATCACGACATCATTGTGCGTTTCCGCAAGTTGTCCCATACAGATTGTACGTTCAAAATATATTTAATGATAAGCATTAATATTCACTGAATTAATTTGTAAGGAGTGTGAGTTAATAGGTTAATTTAAATATTTTCATTATTTTCTAAATTTAAAAAATAATCTCATTCCCCGTCTAGAATTGTCATTCCTATAAATAAAAGAAAGAAATAATCTGATGCCCACATTTTAAAGCGGATTGGTAAACTGAATACATATATGTAAAATATGTAAGTAGGTACATACTCCAAACACGAGAATCAATACGCATTAACAAATTAAGAGGAACTTGATTTTGAAGAATTGCCTAGTTCCATTATTGTCGGGGACGTTATAAAAGTGTATCTTTTTCAATACCTATAATATAAGTTTTAATAGAGCAATCTGTACTAGGTATTAAAAGAATCTTTTTGTAAAG
Organism: Aspitha aspitha aspitha; assembly: GCA_018246895.1. NCBI lineage: Eukaryota > Metazoa > Arthropoda > Insecta > Lepidoptera > Hesperiidae > Aspitha > Aspitha aspitha. The sequence continues at coordinate 15,175 of DWGJ01001065.1, forward strand.
AGTACGAAAAGTTGATGGCAAATGTTTCGTTACGAACAGCACGGTCTAGTGTAAAAGATATTATCTCTTGTTCCCAGTTAGAATATTTCTTGTGTACATATATACCTACTCCTACCGCCTAGAACAATTTATTTTGAGCAGCATTACGTTAAAGAGATTGCAAGGATAAGCTGAAACTTTAATTGGGTGTACCATCACTTATATTGTACAATACCGCAAGTTTAGTTATCAGATTGGTACACGATAAAGACATATATGATATTTGATTCATAGTATAGAATTTCATTCGTTATAAGTTTCTTATAGACAGTTATAAATCGATTTCACTACGGAGATGTCCTTCGAAATCAGACACCGAACATTTGACGTCTTTCACTGTATTTAGCCACTTTTTATAATAATGGAAATGCTCAATACGCCTGGCATGTTCAAACGTAACACTTGTAAGTAATTATATCAAATACCTTATCAAGCAAGTATTTTACAATGACCAATTACGAAACGAAAAGAATACTTCCTTATGTAACCAATTTAAAATTTACGAGATTACTGATACGTGGAACCAATGTGGTTGGTAAATAAAAGCGTTCGTGGGCAATGCAATCAATGTTTATATTCAGAAGACAAGAACGACTAAAACAATTCTATACTCAGACCCTTTTTAAGAGCGCGAATCCTCAGAGGACGAGTGCTTCAGAGTCGACTTATTTGAACCTGAAAGTGGCATATGTTATCGTAGGAAAGTAGATCTCAGTGCTACGGATTAGAGTGTATTTTTATCAGAAAGGCGCATTTGAAAAACAATTGAAATATTGTTTATTTTTTATATGTAGACGGGTCCTTTTGTTTTCGTTAATCAACAAATTATTTGTACTTGTTTTTATATGTTTTGTTTATATACTTTTACCTGTTTTATGGATCCACTGTTAGAGAAGTACCGCTTCTAATAATGAGAAGGTAAACTTCACACACCTCAGAATATATTGTATACTTTATAACAAGTCTAAGTGTGCAGATATCCTCACGATGGTTTTCTTTACCATTACAGCAAATGATAGGAATTTTCATTTTTTAATTATAAAACGCACGTAACTAGGCTATCACTAGGCTCACTGCTTATAAAAGTACCTACTGTGATACACAATATATTCTGTGTCTAAAAGCACTCCTTTGGTTATATAGTATACATACTCTATAAACACGGAACGTGTAACAAATTATGGCTCATATCGTCCCTGAAGTATACTACTGGGTCATGCATTTTCAATTTTCTTGGCTACTCCTCTAGAAAGTCCTTTTATCTTCCAGCTATCGTACGAGTCTTCGAGAGCACCTGAACTTTAAAAAATGTCGTCAAGTTACGAATTCTCGTTGTAACTATACATACTTATTTTATATTTGTAGCGCGTGCGATTTATTTATATAAATCGCGAAAAGAATGATAAAGGCCGATAAACGGCGCGGCCGTCCTATCCTATCGGGCATTAGGTACCTATGTATGTATATGTTGTATGTGGGCTTTTCTCTGAGTGGTGTAGGATAGCGAATAAAAAGCGGTAAAAGGGATCTGGTAATTAAAAATCCAAGTATATTTTTTGTACAATGGTACAGTATGCCCATGATTAGTTGCAGATTTTATTATTATTGTTAACTGTATAATATTTCTGACACCATGTTATTAGTAATAATAATATTAATAGAATTGGTAATCTTCTTACTGATATATAATCACTGAGCAAAGCTGGTGGAGAATATAAAACAAAACGTAACAGGAAATCCGTGAATGTGACGGGGTGGTGTGCTTTGAAAGAGCGAACATGCGACTATCTCAGCAGTACTGAAAGCATAAGCTCAGCAGTTTTATTGTGTCATAGAAAACTGCACGTGTATCGAATACAATTTGCATAAATCCGCAAGCAATTTGCGTAATGAAATCCGTTTTTCAACACATCTTCACACGAGAGACCTCATGGCATACAGATTACGCGCCATTATCTGCACTCCCCTGAAAACCACCACTGGGGTCTAGATCTGATGGTAGCCTATTTTTATGGCATGCGCAATTACTTACGATTTTACTTTTTATGCACAACTATCTGCTTCAAACTACCAATGTGAGTTTACGCCGATCGAAGTTTATTACTTTTTATCGAAGCAGATCCATTAAGTAATTTAATAACTTTTTGATCTTAGATTCTTTTGTGCTGGGACTGTTTGCAACAGCGCTGTTCTCGTTTGAAAATGTTTCAATTCTTTATAAATAATACTAGCTTTCACTCGCCCACTGCGCTCAGCTTAGCTAAAAGAGATATTGCATTTTCCCCAGTTTAAATTACTTTTATAACTTCTTGGTACTTAAATTGACTGTCGATAAATTTTATTTTTAATTTACAGTTGCAGCTATCTGCTCTATTTACAAGCAAAGAGTCGTCTTATCAGCCATCACTAGTCGGTAAATTACTTTTATTTTCGAATCAGAAAATAGCTTATTTTAAATCTATTTGTAATTAAGCCTATATTGTTATCTTAGTTGTATTAGAACAGAATTCTTAGAATCGGTTTGCAATTTCAATGACCCCTTACAAACAAAATATAGATTTCGCAGGTACAAAGCACTTCAACTTTTTAAATTATTTTATAGCAGCCTGTTTGGTCAGTTTGAGCATAAGTATAATGAAATTAATTATCAAGTGAATGTCGTTTATGAATTTCAGCAGCAAGTGCTAATTAATTACTAACTAATAACCTGATACTGTTATTATTGCTATGAAATGTTCGTCTTATTTTATTTGGGTAGGTATAGATTGTAATTGGAACCGATCATCGCTGAAACGGCGCTCGCATTTAAAGTGATTCCTGTAAAGCGCTGGGGAAATAAATCACCTTTTCTTTTCTGAAAAGAGCTTCGGTATAAATATACGATTGATGAATGAGAGACAATTGAAATGAGCCCGAGCAAGAACGAGACAACAATATATAGTAGTAGTATATAGACGGCAACAGATTGATCGCACTGTGGCGTTCAGAAACTTCCTGACAGATTACATCGGGTCAAAATAAATCAAAACGTCAATTGCTTCGGTTGGACTGTTTTATTTATATCTCAATAAGGTTTCCGATGTAATGCTGAGTCAATATCGCGATATGATATAAAAGCAACCTGTTGGCGATTGTACGTGTGTATGTATTATTCATAAGCACGGATGCGTGCGTTCGTATTGTTAATAGGATGAGATAAGAGTGCCACGGAATTGAGTTACGGTTACACTTTCCCCTATTTCGTAACCGAAACGAAGGAATGATACGTGACGTCAATATATAATTTGCGTTAAATCAATTATGTATAATGATAAGACCTTTGCGAACGACTGTTTTGCTGCGATAATACAGCTGTGTTATATTAAGGGTCTTTGTTCAGCATAATCATAAAATATTTGGTTAATTAGCTTTAACAAACGAAACTGCCATATAATGCCAAATTCGCTATAAAATTGAATTAACTTTATTTTTAGAATTAACAGATACATAAAAACTTTGAAAGTGCATAAAATTAGGGGCTTTACTGCTATCAAAACTTTGGGGGATATTTAATAAAAGATTAGGGGAAGGCGAAATTGATAGTTATTAAAATTAGAACAAACGTTAAGGGGTAAGTATTTTAAATGTAAACATGACAGTGAAGAAAAACATTATGGAATCTACCCTCCTTATCGTTCACCATAATGTTCGCCTCAGCGTGTAAATTCTACCACCCCACACTTCGCTAGCCTTGCAAACTTAGGCATTGCCCTTCTCATAATAGAGAAGACTTGTATCTTACAGTTAATAGGCAATAACAATAAGAATTTCATCTTACATTCTGTCGCAATATGAAATAGTCGTAATCACCGCAGCTAATCTTAAAACTATGTAGGTACCTACTCGTAGTAATCGAGGCTAAAGAACGCTGTAATCTTCATCGTGGCTTAAATGACCACACGGAACACTTAAGTGGGAACGCAATGTACGATAAACGTCTTTTCAAGGTAGGTATTTTATGTGCTCACTTTATTGGCGAAAATCAGTACGAACTCCAATTCGCTGTGAATTGGACAAGATAAGACGAGGTCAAACGGTAATCCCCGCTATTATTTGATACGGGTCTGACAGTATCTGAAGTTTTAGTTTCTTGAGGAAGTTGTGCAGGGTACGTTTGATTGTAAATAATACAAAGAATTCTACGTAAGTGATGGAAATGGATATGGTGACACGTGGTACATTGAAATCTAAATATTGTTTTTTTTTTGGTTATGTTATCTAAATAGCTAAAGTAATAGCCAATGCATTCTCAATTGACTACCTCTTGGGACGAGATTTGAGAGTTATTTACCCTGAATGAAAAACTGAATTTCCATTTTTAGTTAGCATTTATATGTATTATTTATCTATGAAATATACATACATAGAAGAAACAGACAGTTTGGGATTACATAATATTTCACTTTCTTCTTTAAATATAATGAAGCATTTTTCAAATATTCTTCCAATGTTTTCTTATATTGAGTCATTCTTTAATACGAAACTTATAAATCGAAAAACGAACACTGCTTTTCTTAGCATTTTTGGGTTCAATATGACAGTTTATATTTTCGTGATTCTGTTACAGCACAACCTGTAACTTAAATTACTACTATTTATTTATCAATTCAGTACGTTCTGACGTTCTATTATCGTATTACAAAGGGTTGTAGATCCTCAAAACCTTAAGAGAACAGCATCATTGAGTTCTCCCAATATGAAGTACAACAACGACCAATGTTTTTTTGAAACATAAAAAATCGGGTGAAATAAAGACAGAGGTTTAATCCGTTCACTGACTCCACTCGTGCGTGTGTGGTGCGGGCGTCTATTGTAAACTGAAATTCTTCCTTTTCCATGTTTTCACGACGCGCTTGTGTTATACAGAGTGATGTTTTGAATTGAAACAATTGCAGCTTATGACGATACCGCCGCGACGTTCCGCGCTACATACACACCACTAAACATATTGTTGCATCGTGACCGAGTAGCGAGTTTAAATTTTAAAATAATTAACTTCTATCTACGCTCTCATATTAAATGTTATACGAACGATAGAAACTTTCATATATTTGAAACTTCGAATTAGTTCCTCACATAAAACAAACGACTATCGCGTAATATTCACACATCCGAAGTCTAAACTGTCGAAATTTATATCGTTTATAGAACAAAATGTTGCTATGCTAACATACATAATTTGCTACATGTACATGTGTAATCAGTGATCTGTGCGCAGACAGCACGGAACACGGGAAGATGTAAAGAGTATATAGCATGTAACATGTATTTCGGCTTTCAACATTATTATAAATCGGATTGTGTGTTGCGGCACTTACAAACGTGTATGTCATACAAACAGAGCCGTTTGATAAAATAAAGGAAGCAAAGGATCCTTCGCGTTTCTTATTTTGAAGAAGCGTCTTAACAAGGTGTTGTTCTTCGCTAAGGTTTTGTTTTTCCTTGAATGATTCCTGAAGTTGCTTGGCGGAAGTTAAGATGGCATATTGTTTCGACAAAAGGATACCATATGTTATTTGAAAAGTCGAATTTTACATTTAAAAAAATATTTATTTTGTCTATTGGTTATGATAAAAATCCACAAATTATTATTATTAAGATACTATCAATGGTATACTATCGTTGTCAACTCTTGTACATTTAATTATGTAGTGTCATAACGGATGGCTCTTCAAAAGAGGGCAAAAATAGATTTTTTGCAAGCCGACAATGCAAAACCTGTTTAACTTCTTTAATCCGCTACTGACGTTCAAATTTCATTAGGTCACTGGTAATTACATATAAGTAGCCAGAGATGACATTTTTAAGATAATTAAAAAAAGTAATATAATGTAAAATATACAACATTTATACAACGAATTCCGTAAGCTTCCATCAACTTGTGTGATTCTATCTTCAATGAATTTGCACCATAAATGAAACGAGAGAAAATTGGATAGGTACAGGATCTCTGGCATCAGCTTAGTTGAAAAAACCGACTAAAATAACGGTAAAGGATACCAAATCTGGTAAGGGATTTCTCTGCATGCGATTTTTTCATATTTATTTCCTTCCAATTTTCATATTTTACTTTACTGAGATTTACCCTTTTCATTTTATCTTTGTAACCATTACTCTGTGCAGTTGCAATGCATACAAATGAATTGCAATTTCTGTGCAGTGCGCTGATAAATTGTATATTTATAATAATAATTTTTGTAGTAATATTTAATGATTTATTTACAACGGGAAAAGGCAGTCCGGCACTTTATTTAAAATAGATATATCGTGGATACGGTTACGTGACTTCAATTCTATTGCACACGTGCCAAAGGATTTTGGAAGCTTTCTGTATTAAGCTTGCTTTAGGTGTGCATATCTACGATGTATAAATACACATGTATTTACATTTTTTGTATATGTAGGTACATGCTTTAAAATGCGTAAGCATTTAATCGAATATTTCCTGTAATATACAAGTTTTACCTTAATTTTAAATCGATTTATATGTTCACAATGTACATAGTAGAAATATCAAAGCCTTGACGCTAAAATATATATTTTTATGTAATGTAATGTATGTATCATATCTATTAGGTGCATTGAGCTTGCTAGCAAAAATTGTTTAAAATTAAGTGTCTATAATAAAGTAATAAGTACAACGTGCGCCGAATAGAAAAATAGATAGTAAAGTAAGATACGCCGTTTATATTATACTTATTTAAACATATTTTTATATTTCGATGTCCATAGATGGTCGATAAATAAAAAGCAATCCTACACGAAATATCTAAAAGTCAAACTACTTTATTTCGAAATGTCTGAGATAAAGAGATCATGAAAGGAAAGTGACAATAAAAACACAGAATTACGGCAACAATCAATTGTTATGTGCAATCATCTCTTATCTCTTATACATATATAAATCCCGTGTCACGATGTTCGTTTGCGCTAGTCTCCGAAATCACTGAACCGATTTCAATGAAATTTTGTAGATATCTATTGTTTGGGTCAACTTAAAAGTTATGATTTTTTTTATCTCAATGATAATCTAATTTTTTTATTGCAAAATCAATATAATGTTTTCTTATAGGACAACACTTAGTCGGACATTATGGTACGGGATTTTGACACATTTGACATATTATATGATTTTACATAATTATCACCACGGCAACGCGCGGTCAGGTCTACTAGTACTATTATGTATTTTTTTCCTATTCTTAAAAAAGG
>DWGJ01001066.1:0-22430 GCA_018246895.1 Aspitha aspitha aspitha
CCCTGCTAAAAGCGCATCCAAGATATACAAACTCATCCACTTGTTCCAGCACTACATCATCTACCACTACCCTTGCAGTAGTACCCTACCGCACCCTAATTATGTATAATCGATTTATTATCACTTTTTATTCTTTAGTGCAATGTTCTTAAATCGTAAATAATTCCAAAGTTAATGACCCTTAATAGTAAAGTTAACCTTAATATTAATAAATATCTTTTTATTCTTGAGGGCTATTTATTTTACACTTTATTTGTAAGTTAAACGAAGCATGTCTGTCTAAACGTAGTCAAGAACATAAGAATTGTTAGGAACACAATGACAATTATAATTCTGACTGTCAAGCGATGCAAACGAATTGATTTCGAAAGTGATAAACCTAATAAGAACAATCGTGCACATTTTATTTACGCTTAGTCATGAAACTAAGGTAACACAGGTTTTATGAGTATTTGAGATTTAATTAAAATAATTATGTATTTGGAAATAAAGACGAAATCTGTTTTTAACAAACTCGTGACCTCGACCTTGCCTAAAAGTACGTCAGTGATTTTTTTTTAAGTACGCACGCAGTAATGTACTTCGCTTACTAGATACATATTATGTTTCATAATTTTATTTTAAATAATAAGCATAAAGCAATTTTATTAGGGAAACTGTCAACAAAACACTCAATTATTACTGTAACATTTTTTTTTAAATTCTTAGGTGTTTTTTAAACAAATAATTATAGGTATAAAAAATGTACATACATCACAAACCAAGTATCTGAGAAGAATAGTGATCGAAGAAATAAAATGATATTAAAATTTCAACACCGCTCTCGTTCCACTTCAGCTCGACTTACTTGGATCACTAAATGAATTTTGCTCTAAGCGACCATTACAATCGCACGTGACTCCAAAATGCACAGCATCTTTTATTTCTCAGTTTTATTAAAGTCCCACGCAATTTCGAGAGATATATTGTTTTAAATGAAATAAATTTTATCAGACAGTGGTTATCATTATAGTAATTAACAAATTTGGCATTTTTAGCTTGTTATCGTCAGAATTAGTTTAATATGTTAATTAATTCCATTGCCTATTAATTGCTGTTGTCTGTATTTTTTATTAACTTAATGTAATAAAACACAAATTTATCCTTCAGTAATACGTACTTCATAAAATCCAAAACAAAATGTAGTCGACGTTTTATAAAATCCGTCACTGGCTAAAATTAATTCGTCGCTGAAAATATACTCTGAAAAGTGACATCTTCTTTTGTACTTCAATCAAAAGAGAACGGTTAAAATGTTATGGAATGATAATGTAATGGTAAGGTAAATGGTAAGGTAAGGAAAATGATAAAAGTTGCTACTTCTTTTAAGTTAATAACGAAGTGACAGCTGCTTACTAAATACTATATGTATACTAACTTAAAATGTTAAATCGTGGTTGCTTATTGGGAAGGCAAATGAAATTTTTTTTCATAATATTATATAATAAATGTGTCATGTATTTTCCGTTGGAGATCCTTAAACAAATAAAATAAAATAGAAGAACGGTCCAATGAGTACCTACTAAATTTACGATAAAATATAGTACCTTCGTCAAATTTGGAGATTTATGTAGAAGTTTCTAATATTAAGCGAGCTATGGGAATAGTAACATAAATACTTTCTCCGCGAAGAGTGTCATTCAGAACTTCATGAGTCTCTGTATTTTGCGCAAACGACTTGTGTAACAATATAGAGATAAAAACGCTCAGAGCCTTATTACTCGCACAATGTAGGCTTCCGTCTTGAAGAAAACTAAAATATTACGTTTCGTTTCGCAGATTTACGATGTTGATAAGGTGTCGGGCGATACTGAGTGTCGTCGCGCTCCTTTTACTGGCTGCTACGCCCACCAGCTCCGAGGTAAGCCGCCTACAATGTAATGTTAACAATAAGTTCTAAGTATCAGGATTTAGAAAGAATTCCGTTCAGAAACGAAATTGTGTTTCATAAAGAAAAATACTTTTATTAGTAAAAATTTATTGACATCCGAATTTATATTACCTATCTAATACTGAGATTCTTTTTAATCGTTTTGTAACATAAAGCAGACGTTATTACATGATAGGAAGAGATGTCTCAAACAATTTTATCTCAATTGCACCCTTCACTGTCTTGTATATAGTATGATGAAAAATTTAATACTTGGTAGTGTCGTATATCTTACAATGGTGATAGTTTCTAAGCTCCACTTTCGTCTAGTACACTCCTTCTTTATGACTCAATATTTCAAGGAAAAATCCTTTTCAAGAGCAGCCATTTTTGAGTTTTTAAAAATATGCTTTTATATACACTAATAAAATTAAATTATAATTTTTTTTTGGTTATTGAGTCATGATTTTCCATTGCATATTCCGTTTCGTCGCGTAGAAAATTATTTTCGATTCCGAATTTTTTTAGTTATTGGTATCAATAAAAGCGGTATTAGTTAGATTATTACTACTATATTCGCAATGTGTGCAACACAAATACCATTATAAGTAACGATATAAATCTCTTTTGAAAAGAACAAACAAATTTTGATTTGTAACCGCAACAAAGAACAATACAGTCTATTTAAAAATTGATATCCATTCTTAATAATCTTTCAATACACAAACGAAATCCAAGTAACCGTAACTGAGAGTGTAACCAACTAAATTAATCCTCACGGATATGTCTCGCTTTAAGAAATCTATGCATACATACATGGTAATCTATCGAAAATACAAATTCGCTCATGACAGTTCCACCGCATTTATTTCTAACGTGATATTTATTTTATTTCTGACGTGAAGCAATTACTTTGTTGTTGTATGATAGTGTTTATGATTGTGTGATTGCTAGTACACATGTCATACGCGTAGTCTACAACCATGTCGGTACTCAGGAGTAAAGATGCACTTGTCCCTTGCTTGTCCTTGAATATGACTAACTAGTACTAACTGCACTTGCCTGACAAATACCAACTAGACTTCCATTACTAACAGTCCTATTTCCCATAAATATTTAAGAAATCATATTCAAAAGTTCAAAGTCTACCTGTGTGCTTATTTGCTACTCCATTCATATAACAAATAACTCAGAAGACGCTACTACTAATCCTAAAAAAATCAGTAAAAACTGAGCCAAAAACGAATAGCACATTCAACATTATTACATTATATGTAATAACCCTTTTCAGAAAAAAGTTCTGTCCTGAAAATCCCAGTTTTTTGAATATTGGACACGGTTACAATATTTCAAACGGATATTAACTCTACTTGTCTGAGTCAAATCAAAAGCATATTGTATGTTAAATAGACAATATTTTTGACAGTCGATAGATATACAATGTACGTATATTGCAAAAGTTATGGACTCTACATCATCTGTTCAAATACTAAAACAATTATACATATAAGTATTTTTGTTTTGAACAAAGACGTATTATTGACAAGTCTATATTTATATTTATAATAATAGCATTAAATTCTTTATATACTTGCACGGATTTCACTAAAAGTCTATTGAAATCCGATCGTTACATTTCCAGAAAAGGATTAAGTCACATTGCCGTTTTAAAAAGGCTGTAATGATTGACTTTTAATTTAAACCCTTGAAGCAGGCGGAAATGGTTAGCATAGGTACACATATTATACATGCAATTGTCAGACATGCATCTGATAAATACAACTTGTAAAAACAACTAAATGTTTCTCCTATACAAACCCTATACGTGTGACAGAAACACACAACACAAACAAACCTCATAATGTACGATTTGTGTAAGTTCTGTATCTCGTACAATTATTGCAAAAATATCCAAATAATTTACAACATCACGAACACGACCTTCCATTAGCCATTTTGTTTTACTACTTTTGGTAATGGGTGTATCGTGTACGTTTAATAACTGTTAATTACAGAAGTTTCGTCCATGAATCCGCAACATTTTGCAAAATAGATTTAGGCGACACATTTTAGCAAAATGTTATACATTGGATTTATGGTTTCAAGCAATGTGATTAAAATAAATGCGGGTAAAACGATATATCAATGCCATAGTTAATGCCATCATACCGTAAAATTTATAGCAAAACTACCGCTAAATGGAAAGCGTACATACGAATAGCTACATAAACATATGTAGCTACGCGTATGTAGCTGTGGAATACCACGCGGGTATGAATGAACACGTATTTGATATTTGCGTGGCTTTTGTTGCAATTACAATAGATTTATAACGTCCGACATTATGTGGGAACCATCCAAGTTAAATTTTCCGTCACACAAATATTTTGATAAAGAAAACAGCAATTAAATAATTTTTCACTTCTGGACAAATGTAGACTGAAAAATATAAATAACTACACCGTAATTGATGTTCTCTAAATTTGCATTCTACTTAAAGAAGACTAACTTTAGAACATTACTCGGGCTGCTTATAAAACAAAGTCAACAGAACAAAGATCCGAATCCAAACAACTTTCATGTATCTACGCGCCAATGCAAATTGTAATTTTAAAACTGGTTAGATAATAAACCTTGCGTCCAGTTAGCGCTTTTAACACCATTGTTTCGTTTGTTAAAGGTAACATGTTACATTACGCGCCACGCCGTGTGTGATCGAATTCGAATTTGATTAACTCATTAATAAATAAACTTACTGGGATGCGTACGTTCTGCGTAACTAGTACATATTTGCTTAGTTTGCAATTGAGTTATAACAAATTGTTTCTTTTGAATAGATTGAGTAGTGAGATCCTATAGATATATCAGATTTAGTTTTAACTGAAATTTACTGTTGTTCGTTAGTGTGGTAGGTTATTTTTGCATTAACCTTTGTTACTCCGGGATTAGACTCATTCTTAACAATGGAGCTATAAATGGATTGAAAATTACGTTGATATGATGTTAAGATTGTGATGATGATAAATATGAAAATGAATACCTACCTTTAACAGTGATCTAAATATAGAAAATCTTCATGTGTTTTATCAAAATTGTTAGACGACACACGCGAAAGTCGATAAACAAAAGAACAATCAAACAAAAGCAATCTTCGAGAATCGTTAACATCTAAGTTCTCCTGTGATCCCATAGTTAATACGGGATATGAGTCCAGTAATCCGCACTAGCGCAGTAAAAGCAGCCTCGCCACTTTCCGGGAGAAACCCTTGATCGGTAGTAAGAAGTTAATGTGCTCCGGTTAAATGTGGAGGAATACGAGCGGGCCTAACCATATCTGAGAGCGCACGCGTAAATTATATTACTGTCACCGCTGTTAATATTATTCCATTTTAAGGTCCAATTTTAACGAATTAAATTATAATAAAGTAATGACCTGTAAAATTTAAATTTGTTACTTTTATATGAGTTTAATATCTCTAACGCAAATAAAACCTATTTGATAAATTGAAAGTCACAATCACGTGCTCACGGTCATATGATTAGAGATTAAAGGCTATATTAGGTAATAGAAATAAAATGAATTTGACCAATTTGATAAATTTGATCAATTCGAACTAGTGATGGTTTGTTCAGTGTTGGTTGGACGGTCACGGGTGGCGAGTGCCCTCGCGGCCGCTTTCTCCGCTGTGCCAACCATCTACAATTGTTATTGTTTTGGAAAATAGAACTTAAGGTTATTCTACAGTTATTTAGAACTTATACCTATGTAATGTAATGTTTATTATATTTACATTTTCATAAATATAACACATCTTCAGTAGAAGCTTTTAATAATCATCTATTCATTTTTGTAGGCATTAAAGATCATTATGTCAGGTTATTTATTAACTTGCCTAAGCTAACTTAGGAAAGATAGGCGAACCTTACTACGTACATTAATTTATCTGTTGTCTGATTATTTGACTTGTTTACTTTAATTTGACCTTTACTTATTAAACATTTCTGTTTACAGGGCAACATCTTCACGTGTCCAAATGGTGAGTATAAAATCGATTTTTGTAACCTTGTTATTATTTCTAACAAGCAACCAACTGCCGCGAATGCAACTGTCAGTTTTAATTGATTTTCTCATGCGTGAACCGTATAAAAATTCAGTGAAAGCTCCGAAATAAACGACAGCCATGTTCGACATATTATATTTATGTATCAAATCAAATATTTGCTCAAATATTTTAATAGAGTAGTTATATTTAATAAGAATCCAGGGAATTGCTACATAAATATAGGATTGACTCAAAAAAAATGTTAGTTATAAATACAGAGACGTGTTCATATCATATTTATTATCCGTATATTTTTAATCTATCACCCATTTGCTCCTATTGTTTTTATCTCCCACAGTAAAAATCAACTAGTCATTATAAACGAAATCTCCATAATTGCTCCAAAGATATTATGTATTTCACATGAAATGAATTTCAACTTATTTCTCAGATGACATAATGTAAAATTAATACAAACTTATATTAATTGCAATTGCAATGTTCTTATAGCTTGCTTGTCATTATCAATATGTCCGTTTTATCTATGAAGTCGAGGTCGACCGGCCTTTACGGGGCTTCTCTTGGACGTTTGGGTGTATGATGTGACAGTTGGGCCCGGTTTTTATAATTAATCATGTTCCCCTATTGTTCCCTTTTCGACCGGTTTAACCTCTTATCCATTTCAGGGTTATATAAAGTGGGTTAGGTACCTATATAACAGGCAACATTGTTATCATATAGAATTTAAACACAAGAGTCACATATTTATTGTCATCCGTAGTCTTATTTATATGAAATTAATTTTTAACAAGTATTCTACTATCAGATTTGATTAAGACAAACAAAACAAAATATTACCACAGATAAATTCGAAGACCCAAGACGAGTCACTTCAATATTACATATCTATATGGATATAAATTTAGGACAGCCATGCATATTAGAAATGCTCCTATTAGAATGTTAAACCAGAACTCGTATTTCGTATGACGCGCGCTAGTTTCCCATATCTATTGTTCTCATACTCTTAATTCGCCTAAAACAATATGAAGTGTACTAAAACTGCGAGACAAACATCGTGCCACCGCGGTACAATGGCCGAATTATATTTAATGCATGTTTTAGTTTTCATTAGACTAACATAGTTTGAGGAGAATATTGCAAACAATGCCGGATGAAATTCCCTCATATGTATTCCATTTAAACCTTACTACCACACTATCTACCTAAAGCGAATATTTTTATAATCAAGTAGGTATTGCCTGTTACATTTACAATAGAACAGGAAGCATAGAATTCAGTAGAATAAAAATATTGCAGATGCAGTAATTAATTGTCATAAAACGCTCTAAATTTGACTTCGAGGAATGGAAAGGATCAAAGAAAAAAGATAAAGAAGAAATAGGATATATAGCAAATGAAACGTGCCGGTAGATAACGAAATAAATAATCACTAGCTACCAAATAGTTGCCACTTGTTAAAGGCTGTGCTGCAGCATTAATGGATCAGTAGTTGTGGAGTAAACACATGCCACGATCGGCATATACCGTGTAGCATACTTGCTACGCTTACTCGTAGACTAGGACGTTAAGATCCGAGTTCAGCTGTGAACCTTCAGTGTATGGCACGAAACAAAGAAATGAGAATGTATATAAATACGTAGAATCAAAGGATCCTTTTTTCAGCTTCATCCATGATGTACGTTCGCCCGTTAATTTAGTCGTACCACAAAGCAGAGTTCGTCGGCTTTCTCTCGCGAATGTGTTTATTAATTTAAACTAACTACCATAATGTCATACGGCACTAAGAGCTTCATTATTTATGATCACATTCATTCTCAATATTAAATTTAAACGTAATATACGCAGTGCAGTTCTTTGTGAGAAAATTACTCGGCGTTGGGAACTTGAGTGTTTAAAGCTGTAGGTTCTAACCTAAAAGCGAAATGTACTGAAAAGGTTCCGAATATAACGTGTTTTTTTATTATAGAAATTTCAAAGTTGTATATTGGTTATAACACTTACAAGTTTGCAATCTTTCTTGTACAGTCTGGTACGCTTGGACGATAACTCTAAAAAGAGGGGATTTAACTGGTAGAAGACGGAAAGGAAATATTGTTATAAGTAAATCTCTATGGGATAGGTCAAAATTATTTTTCGGTATTTGTCACTACATTAGAAAACATACATTTCCTTTTTTGCCAAAATATCGAGATAGGTAATAAGAAAATAGAAAAAAGTATCACCTAAACATACTTGATCTTATACTTCCTTTTGGTCACAAATTCTAACGTAGCATGTGTCTCTGATGATTGTTTAATTAAAAATCCTATTTAATTTATTTTCTTAATGATGAGGCAGTGGTAAGACGTCTTCCAAACATTTGTCGAAACGTTCCGTGTACTACTCTCATTTCGCTTTTGCTTCCGGATTCTGTGCCTTAAGAGGCTTAAAATAAAGTCTTATTTTAAACAGTGATAGTAAATTGTATCACGGAATAAAGCAACATAAATATACTTCCTGTCTATCAGGGTTAGCACGTGTCACTGCCAATGTCTTATCGACAATCAACTAGCAAAAACATGTTTTGTTTTTAAAAAAAATATTAAGTCCCTCATATGAAACTTTTTCACAAAAAACAAACTACTGTTTATTCCCCTATATTATCCCTTTGCTATTCCTTAATAATATCTTCTTTCTTTCTTTGATTTGTAAGTACTTACTATGTTTTATATTATTGTATACGTAAATATGTCAATGAATTAATAATACGTATTTTGGTAATCACTGAATTCCAATATTTTGTCTTATAAAATTATTTGCGAAGTAACAAGTGGGAACCTATATGCAGACCAGAAACACTTAAGTCTGGGGAAAACGGTAGTGTTACGTGGGGCACAGACTAAACGAATTAGGGGCCACCGGGTTCGGGAATCTTCATCAGCCACATAATTAATGCAGGGAAATTGCCTCTTAACACACCAATAGAACTGAATTGCTTGTATCTACCTCCATTACCGACATTGACGGAGCGTTGCAAAATTGTAGTTACTGAGATATTTCAATTATATGTAATAGATTTTTTATAATGTAAATTTTTTTCATGATACATCCTACCTGTAGAATTTTAATATTTAGTTATCTCTCAAAATTCTAGTTTTCGTTATATGTTAATTTTAAGTTATATTAAGAAAAACCTATAGAAATGTGCTGGAATCTGAACCCAACGGAAATCAATGGGCTGATTTTATCAAATCAAACATTAGTGCAAAGCAAGCATCAGTCACTTTTATTGAAGCTCTAACAGAAAATAAAAAAGATAAAATTACTCAGTAAAGCTTTAATATATACGTAGATATTTATCGTTATCTCTTGTTCGTTTAAGCTTTAGATTGAATCTTTATAAGTTGGCTAAGTTTTTGCAAAGCTCTCTTAAAGACCTGTTATCCAGTATATTGAAGTAATTTCCCTAATGTCTTAAAAATCCATATGAATGAAAATGAAATAGTGAAGATACAATTTATCAGATAGTACCTAATATTTTAGCACAAATTGAGACAACTTACACGCAAATCAATACGTTAGTAACATGTTCGTGAATAAGGTAAAACCACTTTATATATTTATAACTCATTACGCTAGATTTTTATTTAAATTGTAGTCATTTTGTTCACCCAAAATGTAAGGTTCCAACCACACCAAAGAATGAAGAACATACGTATATCGTTACGGTAATTAAAATATAGTACGTTTTAAAATACAACAAATAAACAACTTTATTTAACTAAGATGAAGTTTCCACTCCTGGCCTCACAGAATTAGTCTTATTCCCTGGAGCAATATAAAGTTGGGGCAAGAGCCTATTTGCTGCAATGTATAATTAAAATAGCTCATCATAACGCTAATATGCTTTTGTATTATTTACACAACTTTTCATGCATGAAAGAGATTATTATGACGTTATAAACATTGTGGACATACCTAATACAGTATGTTATTCTATATGTGTGTACATCGTTTTATTACCGATGCTAACAAAATATATGCTCGGGAAACAGTAATTCGGTGTTTTATTTTGGATATTTTTATTTAATGAAAATACTAAAAATATACTGAAAACTGTTAACGTTAAACATTCTGTTTAGATGTTTTTGCAAATACCCGAATCCGAATTTTGTATACTATACTTAGTATGACTATAGTCATTATTCATCTCCATTTATTGAACTGTAAGGAGTGTTATTAAATAATACGAAATGTGAAAGGTCAACACATAATTAAAATTCCACTTTTGTTTATTGTTTCGTAACATTATCCGCAGCTGTAGAAGGCCGATTACGCCTACATAGATTAGTAGGTATTTGCATTGATTACATGTAAGCAGATTCATAATTAAACATTGAATTGTAAGTATAGGTACAACTTACCGAAGAATATTTAAATGGTATTAGTGCAATAATATTAAATAATAACCTACTCAGAATGTTTTCTCTATCGCCGTGGAAGATTGAGGTTTCGATCCTGCTAATCCGGTTTTCGAATCACAATAAATTATACATTACTTCCAACAGGTTAATTAATAAAGTGTTATCAGCAAACCGCTTTAGAAATTAATCTATAAAAAAATTTAAGCTTTCTGCTGCTGGCATTTCTAATAATCGAATGTCACGATTTAGTTAAGCAATATTTGGATTTAGGAAAGCTTGAAAACACATGTAAATACTATATCACATCTGTAAACTACATTTTGGTTCTCAATTGCGTAAATAGATAAATACTATAACACATTAATCATACCTTCACTTTGTCACATTCACTCGCATATGATGTAATGAAATGATATGCTAAGCGAATTGTGAATTCTTGTCCTTAATGTATGTAACTTTAACTGTGGGTATCTACAACGGCTCTTGAAGTATCAGACTCCGCGGTACTGGTATAATGTGTTAGTTATGAGAAAGGATTAAATAATTAATGATGTTCATTGATAAGCCAGACATTCAAAAAAATTTTTTTTATACAACAACAAAAAGTTCTTTTCGAATTAAAATATGTATGCCATAAACAACAAATTCGGTGAAGTGAAGTGTTCTGCGATATTCATGTAGAATCGTAACAATAAATAACGTTAATATCTCAGTTTCTTATTGGGCTGCATACGGTGACAACATTAGGCTTTCGGCCTCAATTTAGATATGACATCAAATCTATTTTCAGCATACAATTGTTTGATATTTGCATTGATTTCAATCCGGGCTCGACCACATCTTCATTCAATCCCACCGCCACCCTTTGATCTCTGTATTAGAGCGGCAGACCAATACACGTTATTATGACTACACACATATACCTATCTCTACCGTATCCTACTGACTGCGTAAACAACCCATGTACGTGCATATAAAGAAATCATCTTTTTAATACTATGTAATATAATGTTACAAGCGCAAAAAAGTCCAATTTACAAAAAAGGAAAACTTGTTAAATGTTCCCGATTCCAATTTTTGTAGAATAGGACCAAAAACATATTATGTCAACCTATACCTATGTAATTTGTAATGTAATTTTTTGAATTCAATAAGTGTTCCTGTAATCAAAATAATGTTATCATAGTTATCTTCTTCCTCTTAAGACGAAAAGTACCACAGCTATTACTTTTGACCTGCAAATTTTACATTACAGATACATATTCTCTCTAATCTGTCTTCTTGGTAAAATTAACTATTAACTATTGTGTACGAACAGACACTGGGCACACATCCGAAGTCATGTGAATAACATCAGTGTCGCTCTACATTCGACCGCTAAAGGAAACCAAAGCAAATATATTCGAAGTAGGACTGCCAGAGATTAATTATTGATTCCGCACTCTAGTTACTTTGCATTTTAATAAATATTCAATATTTGGCATAGACAGACCCCTATCAGTACCGCCTACTTTCCAATCTGCTCGTAACTTGAGGTAACTATGTATATTCATTGTGGTACTATGAGTGATTAAAGTATAATCGTTGATAGTCATTGCAAAAACACTTACATATTTTTATTATTTATCCGCAAGGAAAGTAGACGATTAACGATTTTCTCGAATGCAAAGTAATGTCACTTCAGTTTTTGTGTCGATATGAAAAGCTAACATAATGTTGACCATCGCTAACGCGTGCGCAGTGAAATTATATAGAAAATGTCAATTAAATTCAATCAAATGCAAGACTGTAATCAGCTTATTGTTCCAAGTAATGATCATCTCTTGGTCAATAATGAAACTTTTACATGCGTCGCTAATTTGTGAGCATATAAGTCATCAATGAAATAATTCCATTATGAGTTTGTAAATAGAGTTTATCAGTACACAAGAACCGGTTTAAACGAATCAAGTATATCGAATTATCTGTGTTTATTGATTTATATTCCTACGTAACCTCAATGCTCAATTTCAAATAGAACACATGGAAGGAGAGCTCTAGCAAAGATTGAAACGATTAAGGTTGTCTTAAATATAATAGTAAAGTAAAGATTGCAAGTTTCAGTGTTATTGAAAAGCAAGCTTTTTATATTACAAAATGGTTCATTTTCCATTTGAACATTCAGCAACTATTCAGGAATTCTAGAATGTTCTAGAAGACGACTGATCACGGAAAACGATTCCCAAGTGTTAACCAAACGGACGTGGCTATTGTCCATTAAGAGGCAAGAAATTCCACCGCTTTCACCATTCGCGCCAAGTTATGAAGCCCCAAAATACCCGTAGTTCCTATGCGTTGTCGCTTCTCAAACTGAAATATTTAAGCACTCGTACCTACTACAAAATGTATAATCAAACACGGTGGAAGTTTAAGATGTTAATGTACATGAATTTACCATCATCGTAACATAAATTCTATATAGAAGACTCGGTGACAAATTATTGCAAATTAACAATTTGAAACAAAACATTACAAAAATAAAAAAAATGTATGTAATCTTATGGTTGAAAATTAAAGTTTATAGTTTTATGTTTATTCTTCAGTCAAGCCTTCAACATTCTTAAATTGCGACCATAAAGTTGAGGAACGCTATCATATATAAATGCAATTGACAGCGCCCGTTCTTGCAGGCTATTGCTTCCATATTAGAGCTTACGACAATTTAGAAAGAAAAAAAATTATTCTCTAACCTAATTCCTGATGCACTCCATAAAGTAATGACATAATTTATAAATGATTTAAAATCTCAAGCTATGAACTATTTTACAACACAAAGCTATTTGTTAGTTACTTTAATAAATACAAAAACATTTTACCGAATTAACAGAATATTTATGTAAAGCATATTTGTAAAGAATTTGTCTTTAAATATTGCTTGAATCAGTCACCGCTTCCGAATGCGTTCGTGCTGCGTCAAAGTACCAACATTTACCTCCATATGTAATATGAAAAATACCGCATGTGTACAGTTAGAATACCCCATGAGATGCTCTACAATATTATGTAAAATTGCTGAAGCGGTAATCTGTAATGTGGGTACGTTAGCGTTGTGCTATCGATACCTAGACAAATAGGAAGATAAAGCTAATTGTAGTGTTATCTGTTTAACAACCAAGTTTCTTATATAATTGTGAAGTAAGCAAATTCGTGCGGTCCATAAAATTGAAGATAACATCTTAATTACAGAGAGAGACAAGATCGCACATAACAAAATAAGATAGATGGTACATAATGACTTAATCATAACTAGATCATCAAATATGTAGTTTTGTTAATTTCATCACTGTATGTTTTATATTTTAAGAAATTAGTGAAATATTAAATTGATATATTAATACACAAGTTTGTAGTTACACCGATTGGAATGGAATGCACACTCTCGCTCACTTTTTGTGAATACCTTATATTACGAGTAGATGTTCGGTTAGAATTATTTACATAGAAAAACAAGCTCTGAGGCGGCCAGGGCCATATTTTAATAGTCAAACTACTTATAACAATACATATCACCATTTTACATATTATTTCTGTAACTAAAGAATTTCGTATGCCGCATGAAGAATATAGTTGAGGCAATTGTAGAAGTATTGATGTAAATGTCACTAAATTTCCATTATCATATTTCACACAGCACGCATCTTTAAACTCATGGACAAAAGCACAAGAACGCCAGAACTAGTATTTCACAATATTCACCCAACAGATTGCTTCATATCTCCTGTACGGCACTATGCATTGTGTCGCCCACAGTACTCGTAATATGAATTTCATAGACATACACATAACGTGTACTCTATCCATATTCAAACATGAACATTGAACCCACACAGCAACGCTGTGAAGCTCTTCCAGCGTACCAAGTTTGATTTAATTAAAACCCATTGTATCGGAACGCACACATGATAAGTCAAGACGTTTAAATTCTTTAAAACTTAACTTTACAATATATACTAGACAATAAGAACACATACTTGCCAGTTTTGTTTTACTGTTACGCAATATTTATCATGCAGTTCTTCCAATTTTAATCGAATATATTTACTATTACCTACTCCAGTTATCCATCCTCACGGAGATCGTATGAGTATATGGCTAATTAACAAGTTAATTCAAATTGTCTTTAGTCAATAAAGACTAAAATATTATATGTAGTTTGATCTAAAACAACAAAGTATAATTGCTGGACATACGAGTATTTCTACAATCATTTTAAAATATTTTTAGAAAGTTATTTTACGGCTGTCATTGTGTAACAGATTTTATAAATAAAATTAAGTTATTATTTATATTAAAACTAACTGTACCCTGCGTGCGTTGCTACGCCAACTAAAATAAATTCATTGGAATGACAGTGGCGCCATCTGTCGAAAATTGGTCGTACCAATTCAGGATCCTTCGCGGGGCTCATGCACAACAACTTTGCTAAAGATCATCACATGATCCAATGCATAGTTTACGATTATATAAAGGACATACAGACAAACATTTTTATATTGACATATTAAGATATAAAATCTAGTAAAACAAGCACAATTCACAGAAAAGATTTTAAGTAAATATATCGAACTCTCCTATTATGTACTTCTAGTATTTATACGACATAATATAAAACATTTATTCATGTACCTATAATTTTATTAGACTAGTTGTTAATCAATCTTCAAGCTCTTCCTTAGAAATTTCATGCTATGTTCATGGCCACGACATTCCTATTCAAATTACTTGTATCACAATTATTAAACCTCTGTAACATCATTCAATGTTTTTTGTTATAGAGGTAACCAATAGATTGAATAGTCTTGTAGTTAATAAAATGTAGGTACCCTATGTCACTGTTAAACTCGTACTACTTCACAGATAAAGTATCGTCATACAAAATTCAATCTATGCTGTTTATAAATATGACCCACAAAACACGGAAAACCTAAACATAACTTTGAATCTGAGAAATATATTATGCTACGGACAAGAACATAACTTAACAAAGTTATTACACCTAATAGCCGGCAGGTGAAAATAATGGTAGTAATAGATCTTACGAATCACTGGACGATTCAGGCGACGGTTGTTATCAATGACTTACAGAAGAAATTTATCACTTCCATAACGATTCAATGCTATCAATTCAAATACATAATGTAGCTAATTACGTCGACATTCTATTTATCGCTTAAGAAAATATTTTACAATTACTGTCATATAAGACGCCGAAAGCTTTCCTGATCAAACGATCAGTAGGAGTCTTTAAAATTAAATTTATCATCAAGTATGACTGTGGAGAAAGTCACCGCAATAAAACCTGCTCACCTTCGAGTTCTCCGTAATGTTCTCTACGAGGTGTTAAGTATTCGAACCAGCACTTGGCCAGTGCGGTAGACTATGATCATAAACCTTCACATGAGAGTAGACATATGAATGTCAAACATCAGAACAATAAAGAGAGTTGAAAAATTCAGGCTGCAACATATTGTCATAAAATGTAGATTCGCTGTTTTACAAAGCACTTTTAAAGTAATCTAAGAGTGCTCTAAGACAATCGGTAAAGTCACCAAGAGCAATAACACTTGTTCTAAACTTGGCACGCATGCTGTGATTTGGAGCATCATAATCTGGGTCAGTTGCTTAGTAGGCGGACTTGATGCTCGTTCATCAAGGTAACAATACCAACTCAGAATGTCCAATTACCACCAGACAAGAGCTATTTGCGTATAATAACAGTGTTATTGCCGCGTTCCGTGTCCGTGTATCAATGTTGATTACGCCGGGATCGGCCAGTACTGCTGTAACTGTGTATACAAATCCCTTGATATTTTAACAAATTTGCACACCTAGACACGATAATAATTAAGGTGTTACACATGCAACACGTGTAAAGCTAACAATACACAACATTATGTTAAAAACTATTGTTTATTGGTAGACGTAGACGTTTGCGGCGGTACAACCCCGGTAAAAAAGATTCTGTTTTCTACCTCCCAACTAGTAGTTTTTTATGCAGAATGTAGAAAAACTAATGTAGAATGAATAGGTTTGAATTGTAAATTCCAAATTGCGACTCACACCCTTATTGGATCATGGACTATTGAATAAAATAAGGAAATTAAAATAGTTCTTAGTTAATCTCTTAAAGGCACCTACTTAGACTCATTCCAGCTTCTCATAAATATCTAAAACATCCTTCCCGTATAGTCTGTAATTACATCACGCCTAGGTGCGCTTCAATTTATACATTTCGTAGGTATACACATTCAGATGTTAATGGAAATTCGTGATGTAAAATATCATTGCCTCTGGTTGGTTTACATTTACATGTTGTAAAGAATTGGGGAAGGAGAGAATTGAAGTTGTAGAATCATTGTTTGAAAGAGGACCTATTGTATTGTAGTAAAAATTTTTGATGTTGTAAAATAAAGTTTAATGTCCATAAAATGAACGTTAACAGATTGAAGATAAGTTCTGAAAGTATATAAAGCTGAATTGAATTACATATGTTTAGAATTATAGGAAAGGGGAATGTGCATAAATTAGTTGCTTTATTTTATCGCACAATCACTATAGGTAATATAACTTTTGTTAATTTTCCCCTTTTCAACTTTATATGTATGACGTAGGTATTGTTCTCTGACCAGAAGGTCTCGCCACCATTGGCATTTTTCTTTTATACATTTAGCATCATAGCTCAGAATAGATCTAGAACAACACTTGAATTAAATCTTGTAAAACATTGATTTTAAAAGTAATGTAAGTATGATTTTCAATAAAAAGTGCTGCATTTACACTTCTCAAGCCGCAACTGAATCGTTCGCATGGCTGTGTCAGTTGAATATACGAGTACCGACAACCGAAATGCAGATGTTCATCCAAACGGGGACTTAATTTGAACTCACAATCGACTGAACCCCGACGGTGCGCAATCTCACTCTCCGTCACACCTTCATTTACACACTATCACTGTGTTCTGTGCTAAACCCGTGAATTATTTCCTAATTAACAGCTTAGTTTCATCTGTAAATGTCTACATTTTGCGATTGTACCTAGTCTATATATTAAATGTTTAAAGGAAGAAAATTCAATTTACTTCGGTGTCTGTTTATTTTTGTTTATTTGTTTGCGTGCTTAAAACTGGAGGACCTTTTAGAGATAGTCCATACAAACAGAGTTTCCATTTGAGGGACATTTAATTTGTGTATTATCGCAATGGATTATTATTTAAGATACGTATACCAATAGTGCATTAAGAGATTATTGTGTATTTTGAGAAGTACCTAACATAAACAACAATTCCTCATTTAAAGATATAGAAAAGAATAATAATATAGAGGTAATTGAAGTCTAAGTTTTATGAATTAAGATACAATGCTGACAAGAGAGTCTGGTAAGGCATTTTAACCTGTTAATCAATATATGGGCTACAGACGGAACCGCACGAATCGTTACTGCCGTACGAAGACTGGGGAAACTCGTAAAGTATGATAATTTTACGAGCAATAAAATTCATTTGCAAGATACGTTTATGGTTCTTGGGAATACAAAGGGGATTAAAATAAAAAGGAATATTTCTGACTAATCAGTTACAATACAAACGTAAAACTGAACGGCGTGTTACTGCGCGCTATGTCTAGATTTATAAGTCATGCTATAACACTAATGGATTTGCACGATCGAACTAGTTGTGTTTCTTTTCAGATTTTTTATATGGGCATGAAAAAAATAGAGAATGAAAACTCAATAATACGGACGTATGTAAATATACG
Source organism: Aspitha aspitha aspitha (assembly GCA_018246895.1). NCBI lineage: Eukaryota > Metazoa > Arthropoda > Insecta > Lepidoptera > Hesperiidae > Aspitha > Aspitha aspitha. Next base: position 18,173 of record DWGJ01001066.1, read on the forward strand.
TGTTATGATAAAAACAAATATACGAGTATACTCGTATATACAAAAAGCCTCATACATTTTAAATTGTGATATTCATGGTTCTGTAAAATACATGGCTACTTCTATCAGTCCACCTGTTTTTACGGTAAAGGAAACTATTTTTTCATGTCAGCTGCGTGTTTTCTTTTTCGCAAACCCATCATTCGTCTTGTAGTCGCATAGAGTCAATTGGGCGTCAAACAGACAGTCAGCCTTGAATGCTCACAATCGTTATGAGTGAAAGGCGTTTCGAATATACGAGTACTATACTCTATGCGTGCCAACATGACTCACAGATGACTTTTAACGTGAAACACTATCGTGACACAGCGGCCTTAGGAACTAAGTTCTCTCTTTCGTATCGTACATTCATTCGTTATTACGCAATGGTAATTTGTACAGTTGTAAAATTTAAATAATAAAAGCAGTGAACTAGTTTTTAACACTGTTACAGTTTAGAAACGTTTCAATTCAGACGCAATTAACTAAAAGAACAAATCAATATAATTAAAATGTCGTTATCAGTTTCGTTCTATAGTAGGAACTCTACCAAAGGATCTGCTTGTACATATGTAACCCAATCTCCGGTTGAATGCACGTACGTATCCAACACAACTCATGTAAGTTCAATCTAAAGTGGCAGCTTTAAATGTGCGTCCAACAGACATTTAAGCCGTTCAAAAACTAGAAACAAACATCCCATTTGTCTTGATGACATTTAGCTACATCGATTGCTTACACATCGATACCTCGTTTACGACACTTCCGTTTGCCGATGCTTTACATATGTCATAATCGAAAACTTGAGGTAATTAATTATTAGCAGGATGTGAACACATCGTCTAGGTCAAATTCAACCGTTGAAGATTTCATTGATTTGATTGCTTTATCGTTATTGCATATATTATTGGTTTTGGACATATTCTTTTTACTTCATTATTTTTATAAAAACTCATAGTCGCCTTCACGGAACTTGACCTTACGTGCACTTGAGGCGATTGATTCTCAGACACCGTGTCGGTGAGCGGCCGCCTGGTTGAAACCGGACGCCAGTACCCAACGGTTACAACCCCAACCAACCGAGACCGGGGACATGGGAGCTAACTGTATAGGGATTCCTTCATGTTAAATTGGCAATAGTCTAAAAGGAACTCGGAAACCACTGAAATCCATCACTGACTATCATATGGATATTTTTTTCTTGACACGCATTACAGTACTAGTTCAGATTGCAATGTACTCTTAATGCAATCTGGAATGTTGCATGATTACCTAGATGCCTAGATGCCTGCATGCCTTTACACACTCTTGCCTTGAACCGTTGCAAATTGTAGGTACGTATTGGGAAACCGTATTGGCCTAAAATTCAGTAATTTGATGTATCCGTGCTAGTATTACTTATATTTTCAACGCGCTTAGTCGCTCGGTCTTTAAACCAAATTATTCTCTATTTAAAGTTAATGAAAGTTTGGGACGAAAGCATCGCTAAGAAATGCCGGAAGCGATCAATCAAAACCGGATTAGCCTGAAAGTTACACCAGCATTATTATTTTTCCAATGAAATTTACTTGGTATGTATCAGCATTCGTTAGCTTTGTAATTTCGTTTTCTATCTAAAAGTAATACACATTTAATCATACTTAACACTTTAGTAAAAATTTAATATCTGGAGGGTTTAATCTAGTCCGTCGTAGAAGGGCTTCAACTAATATGATTAAAACTGTGATCCTTTACGCTAAGCAGCCTTTGCAAGTTTGTCGAACGTGTGCGATTTACATTATCGATAGCATTGAAATTTACTGGAACCATGCCGCATTTTACACGAAGTTCGTATCGGAGAAAATTTATGACATGTAAAATTTCATAATGGAGTTTTATACAGCGAGTCCTCTTAGCGGAGTTTGTGCCATCACTATAATTAAATTACACGAGTCGTAATTTTTACTCTCTTATTATATCCGAGGAGTTTCATATTTTTCTTGTCATAAAAATAAACATACTTTCAGCCGCCCGAAAATTAAATGATGTAATTTTTAAGACAAACTTACAAGGAATTAGATCTGAAATATTTTTAGGGAATTACAAAAAAGCTTATGTATGCAAATACGTGTTAAAACATAAATGACCAAGGAAAGTAATACTGTCGTCAAAAGTCTATACCTACATAGCACATATGTATAGCATAGATGTATAGCATCTTAACATTACACAATAAACATTGTATGTTACCACGTTGTCTTAGCGGGCTCGAATTTGAAATCAATGTTGTGGCAGCTCAGCTGATATTGTTGCAGGCCCGTGATCCCGCGTTCAGCGCCCGAGCCCCGCCAACTCAAACAACAAACGTTTACATTATAGATAACGAAGCTCGCTCAACTATGCGCTTTGTGAGTGTGATGAGCCATTAGCCAACATAGTGTGTGTCTAAACATACTATGCCGAAAGTACGCAACCGAGGTTCGACATGATTACGCCTGTAATGCTATTTGAATTACTGACGACACATTATACCGAATTACGTTGTGTTATAGTGTACAGCTAAACTTCGGTCATGGATAAGTTCAGCGGCAACATTTCTGTAGAGCACACATATATAATTCGGTACTTATGGTGTGTCATATCAGCCATAATATATCATATAGCCATAATCAGTCATAACGTAAAATCAGCCGCGGAATTTCGGTCGTGTACCTTCGGCATAGTGTGTTTAGACCCTAAACACTGCTGTACATTACAATAACTATGTTTTAAGCGTAGGTGAAGTATTAGTTACACAAAGTGTTTTAACGCCTACTATTCCTTTCTACTGAACCCCAAATTATTTTTAACTGCGGTAAAAAAATTTAAGGCATGTTTATGTTAGAAAAGCATACCAATGAATTTATAAAACATTTACATACTCGTACATTACATCACATAAATATAAAATGTGATATTATTAATAGAACATTTTATATTATGAACATCAGGTGTTTTTATATATTTTTTATTATATTACATACTTTTCAGCGGCAGTTATTTTGAGCATTTAAAACAGTTTTCAATAGCTGAAAAGTTGATGCGCCTCACTATAACGTAACACAAGTGGGTCAAACATTGCATCGGATCGCGAGCTCCGGTGAAGCGTGAACCGGTGCGATCCGCGGTCTTCGCGATCAGTCGCTAAACTCGCACGCTCTATTTGTGTTTATTTGTTTTTTGCTTTGTCTGTAGACAACACGCACGGAAGTATTCCATAATTACAACATGCCGCTTGTGGTACGATTTAGAAATTGCATTTTCGATTGCTTCGTGCTTATCGCGAATAATGAATTGTCGTTTGTATTATCGCAATGCAACATAAAGAGTTGCTTCGATTTTAAAGGGTTACTCTTATCACACCAACTCTTAGTATCTCTGATCATTAATTATAGTTATTTTTTGAATTCTTATCACTATTAACTTAATCTTTAACTAAAAATAAGAATCGTCAATTTTAGGACAAGGCATGCTTAAATAACCTTTTGTTGTTACATCACGTTATCAACGTTGTATAATGTTAGCAAACTGATGAGAAATCCAACTTCTTTCCGAACCACAATAAATACTGCGCACCCAAGTTTAGTTGGTAATATTTTCTAATGTTTTCACCACAAGCCCTTCGAGAAGAGAAAGCCAAGAGTATTATTACTATTTGCGCAATTAATATACAAAGCTAACAAGTCGCGCACACAAAATATGTAAAATTTTCCTTTCACCATTTACTTGAAACTCATACGTAAATTATTTGTTCCCACAAAGTTATCGTAGGACGTTTGAGACTAAACAGAAATCATCTTCTTGTAATTATGCATTTCGATCACGCCCTTAGAACATCGTACTATGAGTGCTTCGATACATGTATTTACGGGTGGATTCAATGATATTAATCACTTGAAAGTACATGTTACAGTATATATAATTTACAGTATTTATAAAAATACGGCTACAAATTTTATTGTTATCAATATATTTTTCATTATTTTCAGGCTGGGAACTCAAGGGTTTATACTGCTACAAATTTTTCAACATCAGACATTCGTGGGAAAAAGCGGCTGAATTATGTCGCAGGTATGTAATTAATTTTTGTTGAAATAATTGACATTTCTCTCTTTTTCTTTTCAAAAACTATTTTATATTTAAACTATAATAAGTTACCATTGACGATTCGAAACGATGAAAATAATCTTAATAAATTTAAATTTAAATTGCGAGAGTTCCT
>DWGJ01001067.1:0-22429 GCA_018246895.1 Aspitha aspitha aspitha
GTCCTGGGTGGGAATCGAACCCACGACCTCCGGTTTTGCAGTCAGGGTCTCTAACCGCTCGACCACGAGGCCAGTCAACTTTGTTTCTTTTTCACAACTACAAACCGTTACACTATTGTTGAAGTATTGAGCATGTCATGTACATGATGGTACTGGGTCCTGATGGGTCTATATTTGTTCCGAATTTATTCCAATACTACCAGGCACACCAATGAACAAGACATTGTGGAACAGAATAGCTTCTTGTGTACGGACTGACAAAAAATAGAGATATCATCCTCATTTCAACGTTAACAAGTAAACGCAATAGTTATAAAACCTTAACACGAAACTAATACGGACATACGTAAATATAAACCGTAAGAAGGAAATAAGACATTCTCTCACTTCCAAGGGGTCCCGGTTGAGAACTTTCCCGGAGACGGCGTACTCGTTCGTGTCCGTCACCACCGAACCTCTGATGTCTTCTTTATCCATCTCTCCAATAACTTTCATTGCACTGAAAAATAAATCCCATCATAACAAGTCATAGAAACATAGTAAAATAGCATTGATTATCGTCAATTTCTCTTTAGAATGCAGTAGAGAACTAATTGTTATACAGTTACTGTCTAACTCTACAAGCTATGCTACACGATAGTATACGGCGCTTTGAAAACGAGGTTTGAAACTAAGGGCGTTTGCATGTCACATGAAAGACATAAGAGAACTATTTACACTGTTTCAAACCTTTGATTCCAAACCTGTTTCTAACCTCTGTTTCAAACCTCTGTTTCTAACCTTATTTCTAACCTCTGTGTCAAACATCTGTTTTAAACCTCTGTTTCTAACCTTGTTTCTAACCTATGTGTCAAACCTCTGTTTTTTCAAACTTCTGTTTCTAACCTCTGTGTCAAACATCTGTTTCTAACCTAGTTTCTAACCTCTGTGTCAGACATCTGTTTCTAACCTCTGTGTCAAACCTCTGTTTCAAACTTCTGTTTCTAATCAACGTTTAACACCGTGTAACGTAGCTTAACAGTGTATACAGTAGTCGACGCACCGGAATCCCTGGTGCGGGCTGGCGAGAGCGACGCTGACGGAGGTGGGTCGCTGGTCGGCCTTCAACGAGTAATAGTTGTTGTCGCTGGTGAAGTCCACGGTGAGCGTCCTCTCGGAGTCCTCCTCCGCGTAGAGGAGGGCGAGCTGCGAGGGCGGCAGCGCGGGCGGCAGCGCGGCGCGCGACCGGAACTTGATGTGGCGGTTGGGCGGCAACCGCCATACCACGTCCGCGAAAGCCTGCCAAGGATGGAAAGAAACATTAAAGCAGCACAATAGCTAATAAACCAACATTGGCCTCGTGGTCGAGTGGCTAGAGACCCTGACTGCAAAACCGGAGGTCGTGGGGTCGATTCCCATCCAGGACAAACATTTGTGCGATGAGTACATTTGTTTGCTCTGTGTCTGGGCGTATAAAAATATCTATATAAGTACTATATCGTATGTACATATGTATGTGTATCAGCTGTCCGGTTACCATAAGACGGATATTAAATTGCCTAATTTGGGATCAGACAGCCGTGTGTGGAATTGTCTCCAGATATTTATTATTTATAACACAAGAGTCAATAGCTTTCTTGATATATGCGATGCAATGCAATGCTGTGCAAGTAAATGTCTTTTTCTTGAGTTCTAAACTAGCTCATTAAATATTTTCCCAACAAATTCATTCTGAGAGCAATTTCAACGGGATATTGTGACGGTTTCGTAGGTACATGACGGAAGCGCTTATAAATTTTAATTTAAACTATTATTATTGTTACAGAAAAGATGGCGGCGCTTACCAAGCGCACTTGCTGGCGACACCTAGCGACTGAAATTGGAACTACAAAGAGGTACCCGATATCCGACCATAGATCACGATACAGATAAGTACATGACTGCTTCTTCATAACAATGCTGTATGTTTTCCTTCTCGGCACATAATATCGGTTTTATTGTAATGTAAAACCGTTATATTTTTATATCATTCTGCTTCTTTTTTCAGGTTTTTACGTTTGAATTTTTGGAACCATACTCCGACGGACAATGCTCAAATTACGATAATTGTTTGTTATGTTTGGCCGATGCGGCTTGTGGATGGTGCGAATTAACAAACCGCTGCGAGCCTCGGAACGTCGATGAAAAGATGACTTGCACCGCAGACGGCGAATGGCGCTACCTTACTTTACAACCGGCGGCGTGTCCAAACTGCTCAAATTACATAAGCTGCGAACGGTGCGTATCGGGAAACTATTGCGAATGGTGGGCGGACGAGGCGCGCTGCGCCCGCCGCGGGCGCGCCGGCAGCGCCGTCGTGGACGGCAGCGAGTGCCCCGCGCCCTGCCGCATGCGCCTCGACTGCGAACACTGTCTGGACGAGCGGGGCCGCTGCGTCTGGTGCGAAGCCACTCGGCAGTGTTTCAGTTTCAGCGTTTACACCAGCGAGTATCAGTTTGGCCTGTGTCGAGAGTGGTTAGACCGAGCCTCGATACCTACAGATGAACCTAACCGAAAATCCGGTCAGTGTAAATCCTGCCAAGCTCACGGCCAGTGTTCGACGTGCTTGCGGAGCATGGGATGTGGCTGGTGTCATTCGCACGAAAATCCCATCAACGGAGTATGTATCGAGGGCGATTTCACTCGTTCGCATGCTGATTGTGCGTCTATTTTGAACGTGACGGCCGCGGACGCCGGCTGGGCGTACGCTCAGTGTCCGGACGTCGACGAGTGCGGACTGGGGCTCCATGATTGTCATGAACATGCAGTATGTAATAACACACACGGATCATACACATGTAAGTGTAGGCAAGGATATATTGGAGATGGGAAAAAGAGTTGTATGAGAACTTGTTACAATAACTGTATACACGGGTATTGCCTCGGTGCTCCGCAGTACAAGTGCCACTGCGACTTGGGCTGGACCGGTGCTGATTGTTCCATTAATTGTATGTGTCATAATCATTCCACTTGTAAGACTGGAGTGGGCCGATGCGACGAATGTCAGGATTGGACGGAGGGAGAGTTTTGTGAGTCTTGTAAGCCTGGCAGCCACGGTAACGCAACCACTGGACAGGGTTGTCGGAGATGTGATTGTAATGATCATGGCGACGAAACGCGTGGCATTTGTGACGTTACGAGCGGTGAATGTATTTGTAAAGACAACACGGAAGGGCAAAACTGTGAACGCTGTAAGTCGAAATTCTATGGTGATCCGCGGCATGGGGGTCGATGTTATTATCAATGTGAGCCTAGAGGAATGTTAAATGCTTCTCAGACACAAGGTATTGGTTCATTTAAGACAGATCCAGAAATCAATTCTATTGGTCCGTCTAAGGAATGTCTTTGGATAATATCCGCTGAGGATGTTAAAGATTCTATTGTTCAATTCACCGTCAACTCTTCGACTTTTAATGTACCATGTGATCAAAACGCGGTGTACGTTTATGATGGTTTGGGCGGTGTACCAGACTTGAGCAATAATCAACAGAGTCAACTTTTGGGAGTGTTTTGTAATGGAGCTTCTTCCGGGGTGGTCGAAGCTCGAAGTGGAAATTTAACAGTCCACTATAAACAGAATCAGCCTGACCAAGGATTCGAAGGGGTTTATAAAATTGTAGCATGTGATGGATACTGCCCTTGGCCGAGAGTGTGTAATAAAAGACATTGCGTGTGCCGAGAAGGTTTTGGCGGACCGGACTGTAATGTGGAGATCTGTCGAAATAACTGTAGCGTGTATCTCAAAGGCGGTGTCTGCGACACGAGCTACGGCCGTTGTCTCTGTAATGAAGGTTTTGGCGGTGATGATTGCTCTATTAAATTGGACAAAACTCAATTAGTCTTCACTGAACTTTTCAATTCTGATTTCCTCTCTGACGGCCTAGACCATTTACGAAAAACGCTACCAAGATTTGGTCATAGCTTAGTGGCTGATAGACGGGGCTTATGGATGTTTGGAGGGTATTCACTTTCGCATGGTCCTTTAAATGATATACGATTTTACGATACCAAAAATAATACGTGGATGCAAGTCACCGTTGAAGCCACGCCTGATCCAAAGATGCCCGAAGGCCGTTATTTTCATGCTGCTGAAATCTATCATTCCAAACAGAATATTTACATTTTTGGCGGCTTAAGTTTACAAGAAAAGAATGGGCAAAATAAAACCCTCGGTGATTTCTGGCAATTCAGTCTAAAAGAGCATCGTTGGAGTAATATTAAGAACAAGGAAGAACAACCGCCCCCTCTCGCGGGGCATACTCTCACTGTACAAAAATATCAAGATTATGAAAGCCTGGTACTTATAGGAGGTTTTTCGCTAGAGGAAGGTTTCTTGGCAGATGTGTGGGAATTCGATTTAGACAATGATAAGTGGATCAAATTAAAATGTGAAGGGGCGCGTCCTTCCGGTCTTATCGGCCACAGCACCGTGTACCACCCGCCTTCTCAGAGTTTGTACGTATTTGGTGGAATTACGTACATGTACAATGGAACTCAGGTGTCAAATAAACTATTCTCGTTTCACTACCCTACAAAGACATGGAGTGAATTGCCGGTATTCCCGGGTATGAGTGGTTACGAAAACTTACCTCAAGCCACATACTTGCATTCAGCGGTTACAACAAACGATTATATGATAATATTTGGTGGCAAAACTGTTCCAGATAACAGATCCAATTCTCTAATCGCATACATTTATAGCTGCAACCAATGGGTGAGATTATCAAAAGGTATGTTTTCTGAATTTTGCTTATTGAGGTCCTTGAAATTAGAATAAGTTTTCTATATAATTTCCACCTTTCTCGTAGGTACAAGCTTGATAGATCATCCCCCGCCACGGACTATTGCCCACGCCATGGCGATCGATGTTGAAACAGAAAACGATTGGAATGTATACATAGTGGGCGGCTGGACGGGAACTGCCAACTGCCAAGTGACTCGCGTGACCCTGCCGGAAGATCTGTGCTCCCTATGGAGTTCTAGTAAAATCGAATGTCGCAGTCACATGGGCTGTAGCTTTTGTAGCACTGGCAACTATACCAAATGTTATTCAGTCGATAAAGCTGGATGTGAAGGCAGTGACAGAATATCGACCAACGCTGGAACCGCATGTGACGCTGAGTTGGTAGGAAGGCGATCCTGCGAGAACTTCACCACTTGTATCTCGTGTTTGGCCGCTTGGCCTCTGTACCCGGAAGAAAAGCCTGCCTGTCGCTGGTGCGAATCGTGTGCCGCCGCAGTCGGTTAGTATGTATTCGTTTTGAATAATAGAATTTTATTTAATACATAATTTATGGTTTTAGTGAGTATTTTCTTCTAACATCAAATTGATTGCAGGTGAATGCGTACCTACGGATGAGTCATGCACTAGTATGAAGTGTAATGCTGGAACAACTTATATTAGTGATGTGGATCAGTGCCCAGAACTAAGATGCGTAGCGTCTGATTGCGAAAAATGCGTTTCTAATCAATGTTCTTGGACGAGACTCGTCAATCGCCAAGGTGATGGAGAAATCGACTTTTTTTAAGTAATTTGTACACGAGATATAAAAGAGCTCAGTAATATCATTGTTTTCAGCTTATTATGTATAGTATAGTTATGTAAAAGTTTCTTTTTACAGGGCAAATGGCCAGAGTAGCGGAAGATTTAACAGAACTTTACAATTGGAGTTGTGCAATTGTAGAAGAACCAGGTCGAACTAGTCTTCGCGCTCACGCGCTCAAATTAGGACATTCATATTTCGGTGGTTCTAAAGACGAATGTCCCAGTCGTTGTCACATGTACGACGATTGCCAGTCATGTCTCACTTCCGACGGCGCCGAGGGGGGATCCTCTGAATGCCACTGGGCTAGCTACCTCGGGACTTGTATATCGCCGGCGTATCAACCAGTGTATTGCGCGGGCGGTGTTTGTGGCCTAGTTTTGACGAAAGCGGATAAAAGCAAGTGTCCAGCACCGTGCGGAACTTTCGAGCAATGCTCGGAATGTCTCCATCACTCGCACTGTGGCTGGTGCGCAGTAGAAGGTGAAAACGGTGAAGGTGTGTGTACAGAAGGCTCCATCGACTCGCCGCTAGATTATTCCACGCGTACAAGTTGTGCGGCCGTCTACAACAACGTGCACCAATCGAATGACACCAACGATACCTTCTCGTGGCACTATACGCGCTGCCCGCCTGAGAACGAGTGCCTGAATAGTCACCATCAATGCAAGGCGGAATCAGAGGTAAAAATATTTTATTTCGTACTAGATCAATCATTGTATGTGTTCCAGATTTAACCACTAATTAAAAACTATTATAAGACTAGGAGGAAAATTAGAATTATACTTATGTATAAGATGAAACTACAAATAATAAGAATATATAATAATAGTAGGATGAGTATGATTTGAAGGTTTCAATTTTGAGTAAAAGCCAGTATTAGGTGACAATGTTACTAGGTATACATAGGTGTATAATGATAGTGGTGTACACACATATTTGTGTTGCGATGGTGCGGTAGGTGTGCCGCGACCTGCCGGAAGGCTACGAGTGCGCGTGCGGCAAGGGGCACAAGCGCGTGGCGGGCGCGTGCGCGGCCGTCTGCCAGCAAGGCTGCGTGCGCGGCGTCTGCGTGCAGCCCGACGTGTGCCGCTGCGACTTCGGCTACGTCGGCGCCAACTGCACCATCCAGTGCCAGTGCAACGGCCACTCGCACTGCGAGGGACCCGACAAGCTGGACAAGTGTACCGCGTGTCATAACAATACCATGGTCAGTACCAAATATCAATTTATTAATTATTATTACAATTGTTTGCTATCGTCTTCACATTCAATAATTATAAAGCCGGAACAACGAAAGGACTTCATTGTATTATATTCAGACTTAATATACATACTATGAGTTCATCTTTTCAGGGCAGTCAGTGTGAGAAATGTAAGCCGAATTTCGTCGGTGATCCCACGGACAACGGTCAGTGTATACCGTGTTCTGTGTATTGCCACGGACACACCACCGTATGTACGAATGACGCCGAGGCCTCGGCGAGCGCGCGTGACGTCAGCGCGGGCGACCTGGAGGAGTACTACCGCGAGGGCGGCACTGCGGCCAAGGCGCGTTGTGTCAGATGCGCGAACTATACCGACGGGCCGCGCTGCGAGAAATGTATCGAGGGATACTTCAGAGGTTCCGAAGACTTCAGAGATGCATGTCGGCCGTTAGTATCGTAGTCTGCAAACTTATATGAAATATTCGATTCACGTTATAGATGGCGTTACGGGCGGTACGTGTAACAGTAACGGTATAACGCCTGAACAAAATAAAAAGGGAACTGATCGTGAGCAACTAAGAACGGCTTGATATAGAAACACTACCGGCTGTCTCGTGTATGACTTTGACGTTCGTGAGGTGCACGTAAATGTACATTATCCTAAAATAAGTTTTATCTGTAAATGCGTGAAGTTAAACTGTTTTCATTACGGTATACAGTTGCGAGTGTCACGGGCACGGCGACGCGTGTGACCCGGTGACGGGCGAGAAGTGCAACTGCGGCAACAACACGGAGAGCGACGCGTCGTGCCAGACGGCCAGCTCCAGCAAGAACTCCGCGCAGGAGTGCTGGCGCTACCAGTGCGTCAAGTGCAAGGACCTGTACATGGGCGACCCCCGGAATGGACACCAGTGCTACAAAACGCTCAACATTGAGAACAAGTTGTGCTTCGACGGAAAGTCAATAGGTCAGTTCGATCTGTTTATCTTCAATTTATTAAGTCTTGTACGTGTACATGCAAAAAGTTGTAACGAAAACCTTCTCCACTGTAAACAGTTGAAATAGAGTGTTTTATGAAGATTTGCTATCAGCCCTGTATGTCTCCCCTTCGAGTCGACTTGCCCCTTATAATCATGAAAACTGTTTTATTGTAACCCGATCTAATAAAAATATTTCTTTTACAGATGAATGCAAACTTAAACCTCGTCCACTTTACCCAGGACAAACTGCGTTCGTTGCTATAAATCCGAGATACATGAACGTCGACATACGTCTTATTGTGGATGTCACACAGGGAGCTGTCGACTTGTACTTTAGTCCGAATGATAGTTCTTACGTCGTGTCCGTGAATACAACGACGGGGTCGCATATGGTCGCGTTAGACCCGATGTATTTTAAGCAAGATACGACGCGTATCGCACCTTCGTTTGACAAAGTACTGCAAAGTTCCTGGTACAATGTGAAAACCCAGTACATTTTAGCGGACTACGTAGCGGCCGAGCTCGCTACATATATTACTATTGACAAAAGAAATGTCCTAGTTCGCGTACGCAATCTTCGGAGGCGCCTCGTTTTGACACTCCCACAGAGCAATCACGATTTGACCCACACGAAATTCTACTTAATTTTACGCGCCAGGAATACTCCAGAAGGCGTGGCCAGCTACGGCATCACGTATTTCAGGCAGGATCAGCTACACATCGACCTGTTCGTGTTCTTTTCGGTGTTCTTCTCTTGCTTCTTTCTGTTCTTGGCGGCGTGCGTGGTCGCCTGGAAAGCGAAGCAGGCCGCTGACGTGCGGCGCGCCCGGAGGAGGCATGTCGTCGAAGTGAGTACCTACTTATATTTCGATCGAATGTAAGTATCATGTACTTACTCGTATTTAGTGAATTTTGCAATGCTTATAACATTCGACTTTTCATTTATTACTTATCAATGCGTATAGCGGTCGCTTCTAAGTCAACGTCACAACGTGACCTATTCCAAATTATACGTTTCGCATTTGACTATAACCGAGTTTACCTAGTAATTCTAATGGCTTTATGTTATCTCCATGTAAACCACGCGCGATCGATCTTCGTGGACTTTCGTGATGTATAGTAAACAATGTTATTTCAATTAACTTTGAACGGTTGTGATGGAAGCAAATCGGACGGTGCCGTAAGTGTCCCGTGTGTGACCGCAGATGCTGCACATGGCGAAGCGGCCGTTCGCGGCGGTGCGCGTGGTGCTGGGCGCGTGCGCGGGAGGCGCGCGGCGCCGCGCCGACCTGCGCCCCGTCGCCATCGAGCCCACCGCCGACGGCCGCGCCGCCGTCACCTCCGTGCTCGTCCGGTACGCGCCCTCTCCCATCGTACCTTGCTGTCGCCCTTTATCTAATATTTTACATTAAATCTCAGATCCGTTCACGCTTTTGGAGTTGTTTTTCAATTCAAGTTTTATTTTGAATATACAAATTTTGAAAAATTTCTATTTAGGCACATTTTCGTACAAAGTTGTTGTCTCTGCGAATTTCGTACCACCTAACAATCAGTTAACAATTTCGTTACTCCATTACCTGTACCGAGTTAATCATGTTTGACAAGACGAACAGGAAAAGTTTGACAGGTAGGCATTTAATAAGAAGAAATAAAATTACTGATATTACTTATATCTTTCGTAATTTTACCACGTATTCTTGCCTCATAAACTCTTCCTGTATTTCCACATATATTTTAAAACCAAATTGATTGATTGATTTTTATATATAATGTATACAGACATATTTATGATGGTCTGTAAAAGTAACTAGGGTTTTATGAAGTTACAGGTTGATAAAAGCTTTATATCTGGACGTTTTAGATACACTTGAAACTAGTCAAATGAGTAATCTAAGTGTCTTCCTCGTCACCTGCGCATAAACTGAAAGCATGGAGTGGATGTATCAGTGTGAGCGGTGGTCGCCAGGTTGCCGGGCGGAGCGCGCGCGCCCGTGCGGCTGGCGCTGGCGTCGGCGCTGGTGCTGGTGGCGCGCGCGCCGCCGCCGCGACCTCGCGCGCGCCTCCGCCGCCTGCCGTAGCGCCCACTTCTCGAGCGGTGCCCGCCCTAGCGCCCCTAACGTATGCTGATATACCCTTAATCCTTCCTTATTATTCTTATAATATCCCCTTGTGTTTTAACGTTTTTTTTTATTTTGAAGGTATCAATCACCCTTCGTATCGTGAGCGCCCCGACTGCCCCGACTATACAATCCAGTGCCCTCCCACCTCTGAACTCGCTGTGCACCCATATCGTTAACGTGCCCTACTCATTGGTATAATTTATCAATTAGTTTCTCTATTTTACTCCTGTAATACATTCCTATTGCAGAATGGCAAAAAATTATGCAACGTAACTTTGGAAAGTATCTGTTGTCATTTAAAAGTATCTTTAAAACTGATGTTAATCCAGTAATTAGGAAATAAAATTGAACCGTAACAAATGTTATGCCCATAAGATTATATATATGTATAATATAAGTATATATTATGAATGTGCAAGTTGAAGTGTGTACCTATATATCATAACATTAGAATATTAATGAACAGTCTGCCACAGTTCCACACCATAATGTGAGTTAACTAAGGTATTCATAATTTGAATCATTAAAATATGTTAACTTCTCTTATGTGCCGGTATGCTATATTTAAAGGATCCAAATTATTAGAGATACAGAGATGACTCGGGGTGTTGCTTTTATGATGATAGAAGTTGTCGCAGATTTTGCTTCTAAAGATCCTAAATGACTGCTGTTCACCCAAAAACCCAAAGGGATTCGGTGACAAATTGCTCATAAACTTTTTCTATATGTATTTTACTCCTATTATACATAAAGGTTACATACGTATCGTATTGAAACTTTGCCATATCGTGTTTAAATGCAGAGCCAAAGGAATCAAAATTGGTAGTAACGTACGCGCGGGTTGTGAATAGCCAATAGTCGCAGAAGCTGTTGTGTTATTTATTTCGAAATTTTATTAAGTGATGTTAAAAACATAATTATGTTATGGCTTGTTATTGCTGTATGTTTTTAGAAACTAAATGATTTCCTTTTGTAGTAATTTTAATGATTATTTACTTAGTTAGGAATGTTACAATAATAATGAGGATGGGGAATAGATTAGTTTACTTGAATCTATTGTTTTTAAAACCTATGAATCTCATGAGATATATTATTTACTTGAAACTGTAAATTGTATCAATAGTATTATATCGTAACTGTGTATGTAGTTTTTATTAGATTTGATGTTGATATTAAACAAATGATTTTGATCTGAATAGAGCTCACAGTTTGACACATGAGAATGTGTAGCATACCACTTTATGTGAACATATGAAACGTCCATATATATATATATATATATATTAACATGTATTTTTCATTTACATTCGGATTATTTAATGACAATGAAATAATTTGTAATGTACATTATTCACTGTATAATATTCGATTATTTTAAAAATCAATACACACATGAGCATCAGTGTATATAGCCATGTTATGTATTTAAGTAAAGAGATTATCATAATGGTTTATCGGTGAGTTTAGATCTGAATTATGTTTCAAACGGTCTATGTACAGACATTGCCATATGAGTTAGTTAATTAAAACATAAACGTTCAATCATACTTGATTCTATATAAATACATTCTTATGTCTATATCATGATATTTTATAAAATTTGGGTTTCAGATGTACATGAAGTACTTGATTTCAAATTGTTTTTAAGATGTATATGTGATAAAAAGTAATAAATATAGAGAGAATATAAATTCTGTGACGCCATTAAATTGCTCATTAGTAAATCAACAGTATTGTTAAAATGAATCAATGTAAGTAGAAAATCATGGTTTATAAATTTATTAGTTTTAAGTTGGAACTAACAATTATATATAGATATAATTATGTTAAGTATAAGAGAGTACTGATATTAAAGCTATTGTACTATTGTATTATTTATGATCAAAAATATACCCCTCAAAAGGTATAGACGAGTCCACATTACATTCCAATTGTATATCTTTGTATATATAGAAAGTAAAATAGAACTAATATAATGTACCAACTTATTAATTGGGCATGAAAGCTTTAAAATTATTGACTTTATTAAAATCGATTGCTCATTCATTTTTAATTTTTCGGTATACTTTTATCTATGCATTTATTTATTTAGACGCGTTGAGCGATTTTTTTAATATACTTGATGATGCATAATTGGGTCTTGTTTTTGATATATACGAAGTTTAAAACTATTCTATGCTTGTGTTGAATGTTGACTTTAGCACAATATTTTATTAATAAATTCACATCATCTCTATGTGAATCTTTTTTTTATGAATTCTTTCTTCAGTACAGTTTAGAAGGAGATTACCTTTTACTCGAATCATTGGTCTTGCTCAAAATATTTTATGTAATATATATAAATTATAAATTGTCTGCTTTGTAAGTGTTCTTTACGCATATGTCAGTTGTTGTGCATTTTTAAATAATATTATTATTGTCTGTTGTGGTCTTTAAAAACCATTATGTATTTATTGTATCATCTGTTGTAATTTGTCTGCATATAAAATAGCACAAATATATTAATGTTAGTGTTCCAGTTTACACAAACATTTTTTGCTAGTATTAAACATACTTTGTTGTTTTAGCTAATATTAATGTGTTGAAAAACTTGTAAACATACAATTACCAACATTTATGCAAGTGTAAGTGTACTGCGATATTGTATATATATATGTTTAATAAGCAGCTATTATTATGAAATGAGTCCATTTTTCTTTGCAATTTAACTGATTACATGTATTTTTACCTGTATGTGGCAGCATTTTGAAGTTAATATTTTGGCAGTTATATACAAATTCATGCTATAAATTTATATGCAAAAGTTTGTTTGCATTATATTACACTCTTTTATACAATTTATTGGGGACTTCTATAACATAGACACACTGTCTAAACTCATTGTATGAACCACTAGTCCCATTTCTTCAATATATTTCCATGACAGTGTACTAATTCTATACAGTCGCAACAGTCAAGTGAATGGGATGTAGTGGCAGTATTATGTGTATGTAAGCAATATGTATTTTTAGTTGATACTGAATGTAATTGTTTATAAATAAAATATACTGTTGGTTGTATATTTGTTTATTTAAGCTTTCCTAACATAATTGAGAACATCTGCTATACTTACGAGCCACTTAAGCAATGTTATAAATACAGCTACAGTTAAATAAAATAAA
This sequence comes from Aspitha aspitha aspitha, assembly GCA_018246895.1. NCBI lineage: Eukaryota > Metazoa > Arthropoda > Insecta > Lepidoptera > Hesperiidae > Aspitha > Aspitha aspitha. The sequence goes on from DWGJ01001067.1 coordinate 13,031, forward strand.
ACATAACCTTCAAGGCTGTTGGGATTCTACCGAAGGCTGAAATTCCTTCTAGGTTGGTACCAGATTTATATGGTCATGAATATCAGCAATAAAAAAATGTGTATTAGAGATTAGTGGGTCAAAGTAATGGACCTTTATAGCACCACTCACTTTCAATATAATTATTACTGGAATTTTTCCATGTCCATTTAGTTTATTCTTTGAAAGTAGCATTTTTAATATTGAAATTGTAGAATGTTTTAGTAAAGCCTATTTACAAGGCCTGGATTGGGCTATGATATTATACATATTCAAATATGAATATTTTAGTTGACACTGATTATGACGACATTAATATGATATAGTGTTAGTTTTTTTTTCAATTAGGTAGTTACACTATGCTTATGGTGCACAATAAGCTTTTAACTTGACACAACCACAGATATTTCTATGCATTGCTTTATATAAGTAACATACTATGCTATCGACAAATGAGAGCAATTCGAGGATTTCAGCCCAGAAAATACTTGCACCAATAAATTTAAAGAAATTAATTCAACAATAATCATCAATAACTATCATTGATACTGGCATTTTAGTAGAGCAGTTCTTTTTGAGTTAAAAGATGTGTTTTAATTTTGTGAAGTAGCTCCTTCTTCACTGTATCTGGTACCAAAGCACGTGCCCTAGGAGTGACCCTGGACACCATCATATCAAAGGTAATGCTGCCACTCTCATTTTCCTTAACTGCATCTCTACATAACAAACGAACTTGATCCTTCCAACCACATTCAATCAAACGCTTCCGAAGTAGTTCCTTAAACCTGCAAGTGAGAATAACAATATACAGGAGCTTCAGTAGTACGGTGATTTAATACATTTAAATCTTCTCTACGACGCTCGCTTTAATGAGCAAGTTTTCTTAGCGCTGCAATGAAATATTTTTACGCCTTTCCGTATTAAACTTAAATTTCTAATTATTCGCTAACAGTGTGGTATATTGAATTCTGATTAAAAGTGAGAAAGCTACACGCTTACTCGTTTATTGCGATGCGTAGGTTCAGACTGGTTAATATCATCTAGGTACGTCCTTCGATTAATAACAAAAACAAAATAATTCATAAATACAATAGGTAAAGAAGGTATTATGATTAAATTTTTCATATATAATTGTTAAAATAACAGTTAATGTAGATAGACAGAACAACAGACAGACAGAATAACAGAACTATTCACAATATTTAATAGAAAACTTGCAGAGTATTAAATAGATTTACCTTTCCCGATCGCCGCTAAGTACTAAACGCTGATGAGCAATCGTATTATTCACCGTCATAGTCATTAAACAAGATTTCCTTTGAAAGCAAATGTGGATTCTAAATTCACGTTTAGCTAGGGCCAAACTACATATGTTAATGTTTATCGATCTTTACTGTCTGTTCAATTTGGTCTCTACAAAGTTGAACAAAAATACCTCAGTCATACTAGTTAGTGACACTGACAGATAAGGCAAAAGATTTATAGTTTTGATTAAGAAGTCCTGGGCAAACATAACACAAATTTGTAGTCCAACGGGTTGACATCTTAGTGACCGCATTAAACTGCTAACAAATAAAATGAGTTGTATAAATGATTTAACTTGAAGGTGACATTTAATTTAGATGATTACATTACAAGTTGTACTAGACATGCGACACTGGCAGCACATATATAGTAGGCAACATTAAGAACTTACTTCCAACCAAGTTTGCTAGTGTTAGGTAATGTTGCAACCTTTTTTTACGTCGGATCTCACTGCTTGACACGGATCTTTCCGGTTCCGGCAGTTACATTAGGACTGGCTTTCGTATCATCAAGTAGGTAAAAGCTTCAAGCTCGAGTTGTTATAATGGTACAAAGTACAAAGGGTTGGCGATAATGGGTCGCCATTGTAGATTCAGCATGGTAAAATATTATATAATAGGGTAGAAGTCCTTGTATCTGATTAGATACATTATTTTAAAACCTGATAGAATTTCTGGTAGTAAGTAGCGCTCTACATGCGCACGATCGTTGCACGGCTAGTGGGTCAGTTGACCGTTCGAATCCTAGTTTTGTATTAGGGTATATACATATATACCGAGCTAATTGATAATTTTTTAGGAATTAAGGATTCCTGTATATAAAGGGCTTTACATCTGGAACTAGTTGATCTCCTTGTCACATGGATTCAATGAACCGGCAGACAGAATATTACCTAATTACATTGCCACCGAGTCATTTGCGCGTAAAGAATCGTTCTAATTTAACAAATCAGTTGAATTGCGATTGATTAATAAGGTACTCTTTAAATAGATTTTATTATAATTATGCAGTTGCAGAAAAGCACCGTAAAATAATACGCGTGGAATGCGTTATGAAGTAAAATTACTAATATTATATTCGACTCGTATTTGATCCATCTATCTATCTAATAGATAGAATACGCACAAATAATTTTACCACATAAACATGGTACTATCAGGTTACGACATACGAGTATATACACAAAACTCTAGGTAGATATTGGAAAGTACCGCTGCATCTGTAAGACTTCACTAATAGCCTCTTATTAAATTAAGTTCAGTTCGATATTTTCTTGGTTATAGCTTGTAGTTTGTAGTCAGTTCATGGAATATACATTTTTATACCTAATTATAAATCAGTTTAGGTATTTAAATTTTTAATGATGTATTGGTGTCATTTATTGTTTTTGTGTTGTGTCTCTCACTATATCACTTTGTCTTGCGTAAGTTTAAAAGTCCTCATTTAATATTCTGCCATAACGCCTTAAAACATATTCATGTGCCTCAGTATTTATTGATGTTATTGTGTGTGTGCAAAGTGTTTTAGAATCAGTCGGGTACACTTTTGAGAATTACTTATAATTAATTAATTATTTTACATGGCTACAAGAGCAAAGAGTCTAGCAAGTACATAATTTAATCACTAAATCACTGTTATATTACTATCACCTAATCGTCTTAGCAGTTGGAAATTTTACAACGATTTAAGCACTGTCGTCTAACATGTGTCGTGCCTGAGACCGCTTGCTAAAGTTTTGCTGATTATTAAAAAATTAAAAAAATGCAATTAAAAATGATACTAAACAAAAGCATAAATTGAATTGTAATGAAATAACAATATTTTTTAGGCTCGACAATTTAGAGTAACTGACCAAGTGTTTTTGGACATCAAAAGTGAAGACAAATCACTCGGAAAAGTAGTGATAGGCCTATTTGGAGACTTGGCACCAAAAGCTGTTAAAAATTTCAAAGTTCTTGCAACTAAAGGTATCAAAGGAAAATCTTACAAAGGAACTAGTTTCAATCGTATAGTTAAAAGGTTTATGATACAGGGTAAGGTTTGCACTTTTTATACATTTATTCATTTTCTTATACTCATACGATTTCCGATAGGGGTAGGCGAAAACTAAGGATTTATACCGGCTATGGTCGTGGCAAAATTCTTTCGCATCATCGTCTTTCATCAAAGTTATTCTTTCATCGTCGTCGTTTATCTCACATTCGTTATAGCGAAGCTTGTCTCCGAAGACCACTTTTTGCGCTCATGGGAATCGTGACGTACGTGACGGGTTGCAAACCACATCGCCGTTATTACGGTTTTAAATTTTCACCTTCTTGTGCTCAAGGACACATTCATTTTTTCTATAATTTTAACATTTTCAGTATAACATGTTTTTATTTGTAGGAGGAGATGTGGTGTCAGATGATGGTTCTGGTAGTATAAGCATCTACGGAGATACCTTTGAAGATGAGAACTTGGACACACATCACAGCATAGCTGGATTTGTTTCGATGGCAAATAAGGGTAAACATTATGTAAATAAACTGAAAGAAGTTTAGACGAAAGTTTCTGTTCTTAGAAAAGCGAACCGAAGCGAAATGTTGGACGAAACTATGGTTGTTATTTGTTTTAGGAAAGGATACAAATGGTTGTCAGTTCCTCATAACATTAAAAGGAACACCATGGCTGGATGGTTTACACACTGTCATCGGAAAGGTAAATAACTTATTAGTTGCAGGAATAACAGTAAATGCTACTTAACGTTCAAAAACTGTTTTCACTTATAAAATTTCACTTGTTACCTCACAAAGTTAGTGATCATCTGTGTAATCAATGACGCACATAAAGTTGTTGCTGATAATAATTTATATAAGAGCTCTTGTAGTTCATGGGCGTTGTTACTATTGTTCCAGGTGATTGAAGGGCAGAGTGTAGTGCACCTAGTTGAGCATACGTCTGTAGATGCGGAGGACCGACCGACCATGCGCGTCTACATCGCGGACTGCGGCCTGCTGCCAACGCCGCAACCATTTTATATCTCAGACGACCCTTATGAGTAATGTCACTTTCGTTATAAGAGCAGATTATAAGTCGTTTTTCTTTGCTTACAATATACCAGTTTCTCTATTTTCAGCTTGTGGGCGTGGCTAAAGGCCTTGGGTATTCCACTTACAATGTCTTTATCCATCTTAGGATTTTTTCACTGGATGATAAATAAAATGGAGATGTAAGCCCAGCCTGTTTATACATATTACGTAATTAAAAGTTTTTCAAGTGTTTATACTTTTGAAATATCTCTTTTAAGTTAAAGGGAATGCAAAATAAAAACAACTGATAATTAAGATTTTGTTTTTTGTTCTTCTACAAGTAATGGAATAAATTTACAACTTAAATGTTATTTACATAAATAGTTTTACTATCGTAGTCGTTATGATTATTGTGCGAAAGGACATGTGTATTATTTAAATTACCTGCTTACTACACATATGTATACTTACATACGTACGTATACACTTTTTTAATTTCTTATTGATTTTCTCTTTTGGTGATTACTTATTTAATTTTATTTTGTCAATAAACAATAATTTCATTTTATTAATAATAAAATTGCTTCATGTTAGTTACAATATTGCGATGAGTAAGATATATAAAATTTTAATTTATGTTCACTTTCATTGGCGTTATCTCATAATTGCATTTTTGGGTTACAAGATATTCATATTGTTAAATAATTTTTTATGAAGTAACTTGTTATGAATTGTATTCTTCGCTACGACCTTTTCAGTGCCATCAGCTTTTATACTAAATAACTTTACTTTTGTTCTCCTGCGTTTTCTTTTCTTCGGAAAGTGATATATATGAGTAAATACATGAGATACCTGACAGAATATTTACACCGAACCTCATATAATCCATTGATGAAAAAGATACGCGTTATTACGTCAGGGTGGAAGGCGCCTCAAACGGATTTGAGGATAATGATGGTATTTGGCGTACAACTTAATGAGACCTGTTCCGTCTTATGTCTATCGATAATATTATCACAGTAGCAACTGCGTGGCGATAGCAACGATTACTGCGAAGGCGAGTGCGGGTGCGGGGCGGGGAGCGGCGCCGGCTGCGGCGGGCCGGTCGGCGGCGGGGAGCGGGCGGGCGTCGGGCGCGCGCTGCAGCGCGGCGGCGCCGCACGCTCGCGCGCACGACGGCCACGCGCGGCACACGTCACACGCGGTGCTCGCCACGGGCTGGAAGAACACTCGGGCGCGATGACCTGCAATATACAATAATGATTATAGGAAAGTTGGCAAGTTTCTGGAGTTTTCGGACTTAGGCTAAGGTCGCACTACAGTTTTTATCCCGAGGGCGGAAACCACTCTAACCGCGAAACCGCTCGAGACGCACACACCACGATTATAAGCCGCGGTACCATCCGCGATATTCACACTGTGAAAATGGATTTCAAAAGAGCATTGTTGCATGCAAGCATGTATTGTTGCTTTGATATTAAGTAACAGAAAAACACGTCAACGAACATTTCGCAAATATTAGGTCCATCCCCTAACTAGTCGGAGATTTGAGAAAGGATTCGTTGATAAGAAATGTAAATGTAAATTTAGTAGAATATCCAGATAAATTTTTCAATTACTATCGGATGTCAGTAGCCAGCTTCGATAAAATATTACATAGTTTGGGAAAACCTATAATGTTTTAAGTCTGTTTATAAGTACGTTTTTATATTTCTTATATAGGTAAGTATTCGACAAAGCGACGTTATGTATCATATCAAATTTGAAATTTATATTTCATATTACCGTTCGTACAGTTATTATGTAAAAGTCTGTGTACTGGAACTGTACATAGTAGCGATAGCGAACAGACGCAGTAAGATGTTGAGTATAAAACAACTGACTGGAATCGTAGAGGTCGCGCAAGGTGGCCCAGCCGGCGCGCTGGCCGGCGGCGGGGAGAGCGCGCGGCGCCGCCAGCGTGGCGCACGCCTCCCCGCGCGCCACGCGCAGCCACGCGGCCACGCGCGCTCCGCCGCGCTGTAGCCGCGCGCCGCCCACGTGCTGCGCCGACTGCACACGTAAATATACATCAATATATTTATATATTTTTTATATAATCCTCATTACATTCTCTTAGGAGATACAGTTGTTTAGAGAAGTCGATTTCTGTTTTTTTTCGATCGGTCACGGGTGTATGCTGCGAAAAAGATCAGGGTCATAATCTATCACGCAGGCGCAGGAGGAGGTTGGTAGACATCACACGCCGTACATAAATTATGAAAAACTTAAGCAATATTTGATTCTTTGTTATATTTACATACCTGCTAAAGGGAATCTTATTAACGACCTCTTCTGATTAAATAGATTAACTTACGGTCAGCTCTGTGATTGTATTTATATCAGCCAAGTAGCCCGAAGGCAGTTGCACCTCTAGAAGTGCTAATCCACTTTCAGTTTCATTCCCTTGCGCAACAAATCTGAAATATAATGACATGATTTTTTTTGTGTCATTACTGTGTTAGCTTCATTAATGTTATGTTGATGGTCGATCTACTAAGGAATTATAGTACGTATTTGCTCATAGCATTTATCGCTCCAAACTCAGGTATAATGCAGGTGTTATACCCGACGCAGACGGAGAGCTGCAGGCGCGCCTGCGTGGACACGTGGTCGACGCGTGGGTCGAGCGTGTAGCGCGGCCACGCTGCCGTCACGTTGGTGGCGCCGCGCGCCCACAACCCCAGCGCCGCCACGCCGCGCCCCTCGGTCACCGCGCGCGCGCTCGCCTCGCCCGCGCGCAGCCGCACCTGCGCGTTTCTCACATTTAACTCACTATAACAGCACTGATGAATATTTATAGTATACTTTGTGAATGATTTTCGGATTTCCTTATTACTTCTTATTAAAAGATTGCGCTTCTTCGAATTTGGTAGTGCTACTAACAAAGTTTTTTATTGATTTTGTAAATTCATATCGAATCAGTGCAAAACATTGCTTGTAAGACTAAAGAAAACTTCCGTACTTACCAGCTGAGTCTGTATAATGAGAGCATTGTCGTTGTCGATGTTGAACTGTCGCGGTTCGTCAAAGCCAGTTACGTTTACTGCTATTCTTAGCTTGGTCGAGGATTTAATGAGTGCCGCGTATTGTGATAAAGAGTCCAACTGAAACACAAACCTAATTGAAATTTCTTGAATCAACAAAATTAGATTATTTAGTTAAATAATTAAGATTAATACCTATAAGTAGCAATATTGCGTACACGAAAAAAATAAGATAGGTGTTATGACCAGATTAGCCTGACGACTTTTAATGTTTTATTCATTCAAAAACATTTGGCAAGCTGTGTCGTACCTTCTACATCGCAAAGCCAAGGGACTAAGGTTTTGGCCAATGCATCGTACTTCGTAACACAGAGCCGAGAAGTAGGCACTGAGCGTAGCTTCCACAAGCTTAAACACGCTCAGCGTGCTATGGGACAGTGCACGCGTTCTGCACGGTGTGACTCTCAATGATAGAGTCCACATAAAAGTTTACAGCGGATCTATCCAACCAAGACTATCGTGCCAGGCCAGCAGAGACGATGCAGTATTTGGACAAGTCGTATCACAAACCACGTCCGGGTCTTGGTCGGTAGGCGGCAAGGCCTCGAGCAGGTAGCGAGCCACGGGCGCCGCGCGCTCCGCGAGCCGGGCGGAGAGCATGGTCCGCAGCGCCCACGCCGCCGTGCTCGCCGACACGCTGTTGCCGCGCAGCCACGGGTTGCGCCACTCGTTACCCGACAACCGCCGCGACCAGAACAACGTCGACTCTGGTCGACAACAAATATTGGATCACATCTGCATGAACATTACTATTCCTACTAGAGATCTAATACACAACAGTATCATGCATTAAATATTTTCTGTAAATGAAATCACGATGATGAGGGGTATTACAAATTCTAGCCGCATTGTTTATCAGTGTGTCATACCAGTAAAGTTCGCATATTTGTCCATCATTTCCAAAGGCTGCGTAGCCAGCGGATGCTGCGCGGCCGCGAGCGCGCTGGACGCCACAGCGAGAGAATACGCATCTAGGTCCTCAGAGATTTCTGTCGCAATGAAATCGACCGCTTTGTTTATAGCATTCTTGTGTAAAACGTCGCTGCCCTGAAATATTTTAATTTTAAAATGTTATGATTCTTGTAATAAGGAAACTTTCAAACTGCCTTTCTTTCGCACAAATTCAGATGAACATTATCTACAAGGAACGGTATTAATTCAAAAAATACAATATTCTTCTTTAAATAATTTTAAAGGATCTTTTGCGTCGGCTAAATATTGCCTAAAATAATATAAGACAATAGATTAGATGAAACGCTTGAAAGTTTTCTGCACGGAATTTCTCAATGTCATCAATAACGATGTATGAACAGTGAGTAAAGCTATTTTATCTTGTGCGCTTATTGTAACTAAATTGTGTTATGTTTATTTTATAAAGAAAAATAAAAGGACCTTAGTGGCGAGCAGCGCGAGTAGCGCGTGCGCGGCAAGCGGCACGGCGCGCTGCGCGCGGGGATGGTCGGGCGCGGGCGGCGCGTCCCAGCCCCCGGCCGGCGTCTGCTCGCCCGCCAGCCAGCGCGCCGCCTTCGCCGCGGCCTCGGGCGACACGTCCAAGTAGCGGGCAGCTCGCCACATCCACCTGACAGCTACTGCTGTCATCCTAAACCATCGTTTACTTGTTTACTCGTAATATTATTATTATTGAAACCTTAACAAGTCGCAATAATCTTTACACATTTTTCAGAGGCACGGTAAACATTTTTCTAAACATCTTCAAAACAAGCCCGCTCCCGAAAGCCCTACTTTTATAACACTTACATATACATAAATATGGTTTATATGTATATTCATTTATATACATCGCACCAAATTATACTGATACAAATAGTGGATAATGAATTGAGAAACACGCAACATAAAAATTTTACCCATGGCTATGATAAAGAGTCGGTAAACATATGTATAACTAGCTGTGCCCGCGGCTTCGCCCGCGTGGAAATCAATGTCATAAAGTTTTTCCCGCGTTAATACCTACATCACGG